>PVKB01001983.1:148194-317194 GCA_004027205.1 Ctenodactylus gundi
TTTTTTTTTTTTTTTTTTTTTTTTTTTTTTTTTTTTTTTTTTTTTTTTTTTTTTTTTTTTTTTTTTTTTTTTTTTTTTTTTTTTTTTTTTTTTTTTTTTTTTTTTTTTTTTTTTTTTTTTTTTTTTTTTTTTTTTTTTTTTTTTTTTTTTTTTTTTTTTTTTTTTTTTTTTTGAGACAGGATCTCACTCTGTAGTCCTGAACTCACTGGTGTAACCCATGCCGGCCTTGGACTCATATATAACAGTCTGCCTGCCTGAGCCTCCCAAGAGCTGGGATTACAGGTGTGCGCTAGCATGCCCAGCTTTATGTGGTGCTGGAAAATAAAACTCAGGGTCTTGTGCTTGCAAGGCAAGTGCTTTAACTGCTGTGCCATTCCTCTAGCCTCCTCCCCCCACTACACTTTATTTTTTGGAGACAGGTCTCATTCTGTAGTCGAGGCTAGCCTTGGACTAATGGCAGTTAGTCCTTAATGCTCCTGCCTCAGCATCCCCAGTGCTGAGATTACAGGTACACATCACCAAGTCTGGTTTATGTGGAATGAGGAATAGAACTCAGGGCCTAGTACCCGCTAGGCAAATGCTTTGAACACTGTGCTCTTCCCCCATCCCCTTTTCTACATCCTCTTTGATAAAGGGTTGAGTTCATAAAGGATTGCTCATTATTTAACTGAATTTCTTTTCTTTTGCTTTGTTTTTTGTTTGTTGGCAGTGTAGGTGTTTGAACCTAGGTCCTTCTGCATGCTAGGCAAGTTTTTCTACTCCAGGCTATATACCCATCTCTGGGTTTATTTTCTTGTTGTTGGGTTTTTAAAATCCATATCATATGTTTTGAATATCATGTCCTTATCTGGATGTGTGATTTGCAGATGTTTTCTTCCTGATTATAGTTGTGCCTTGGTACTCAATTGCTTTGAAACTCATTGAATTTCATACCTGAAGCATTTTGACATAAAAATTTTGTCCCTGTACTCAATATTTTGGTACTCTGCAAGGTAGAACTTGTTGGCTTATTACTTCATGTATTACCAGAACAGTTTGTTTGGTATACTAGTTGTTGTGGATTTTTTTTTGTGTGTGTGTGTGTGATATTGAGTACTGAATCCAGGGAATGCTGAGTTACATCTCCTGCCCTTTCTGATTTTTAATTTTCAGTCAAAGATGGGGTCTTACTAAGTTTCCCAGGCTGGCCCTGGAGCTTTTGTGATTTTTCTGCCTCCTGAGTAGATGGTATCATCTTGTTGCCATCATGCTAGATTCTGTGGTTAAGTCTTTTGTTAACATCTTTAACCAACCAGGTTGAGAGCTTTTAAAATTATGATTGTTGGTGAAAATTTTCAAGTGCTTTTTGTGAATTAATGAATGAATTCAGTTTTCAGATGGAATTGGCTAAGTCTTTTTTTTTTTTTTTTTTTTTTTTTTTGAGACAGGGTCTCGCTCTGTGGTCCAGGCTGGTCCTGAATTCACTTCAGAGTCCAGGCTGGCCTTGGACTCAGGGCACTCCTCCTGTCTCAGCCTCCCAAGTGCTGGGATTACCAGCGTGCACCACCACGCCCAGCGTACGTGGTGCTGGGGAATCGAACTTGGGTACTTAGTGCTTGGCTTAGCGCTTGCTCAAGCGCTTTAACTGCTGAGCCATTCCTCCAGCCCCTGGCTAAGTCTTCATTTTGAATTGGCATTGTATTTCTGGGAGAAATCTCACTTGGTCATAGTGTATTTACGTTGCTACACAGACTAGGCTGGCCTCAAACTCACCATCTTTCTGTCTCCTGCATGCTGGCTTCGATTATAGGTATCCACCCCATGCTTATATATTGATGGTTTTATTTTTTATTTATGTATTTATTGAGACAGGGTCTTGCTCTGTAATCCAGGCTGGTCCTGAACTCACTGTGGAGCCCAGGCTGGCCTTGGGCTCAGGGCAATCCTCCTGCCTCTGCCTCCCAAGTGCTGGGATTACAGGCATGCGCCACCATGCCCAGCTTATGTGGTGCTGGGGAATCGAACTTGGGTACTTAGCACTTGACTTAGCGCTTGAGCGCTTTAACCGCTGAGCTATTCCTCCAGCACTGATGGTTTTATTAATATTTTGTTGAACTTATGTTTATGTTCATTAAGAATATTGCCGTATAGTTGTGCTATATAAGCTTTTGTAATGATAATGATGATAGTCTAGTAAAAATGAGTTGAGAAATCTGTTTCCTGATGCTGCAATTATTTATGGATTCCATATTTGCAAATCCATCTACTTGATAAAGTTAGCTCATAATCCCCAAATCATTATTCAGTTCACTTTGTGATCATTCATACCTGCAGAGAATGGCAAAAAATTTGCACCCCAAGTGTACAGTCCCAGCAATAGTTGACCAAGGTGGTACTCTGCCTCCTTGTCTCAGCTGTTACACTGAAAACAATTGGTTTTTTTGTGGCCTTTATATTTTGTATTTTTGTTGACTTTTTGCCATTCAAAATGTCTCCATGTATAGCACTCTGTAGTGTTTTTAAGCACTGGAGACTGTGTTAGGCCTTAAGAAAAATACTATTACATAAGCTATGTTCAGGCATGAGTTACAGTGCTGTAAGTCATGACTTTTAATGAATCAATAATTTGTATGAAGTAAAAAAAACATATAAAAGTGAAATAATATATTGTTCAGTTGGCAGAAATATGGCTGGGGAATGGATGAATTGCACAGCAGTTAAAGCTTGCAAGTACAAGGCCCTGAGTTCGATTCCACTGCGTCTATAATCCCAGCACTTGGGAGGCTGAGATAGGTGTATTGTTATGAGTCTAAGGCCAGCCTGGGCTACATCAGTGAATTCAGAACCAGCCTTAGCTATAGGGTGACACCCTGTCTCAAACAAAAAAAATGAAAGAAAGAAAAGAAAAAGAAATAAATATGGACAGAAACGCATAGAAATCTATCCCAGTATTTTCCCAATAAGCAATGGTTCAATATTTACTAATTTAATACCTAAATAAACTTTAGGACATAGAGTGCCATGAAGAATAAGAAAAGCTCTATCTAGAGAGCTGGAGTTACTTCTATTATAAATATTTGATAGAATTCATCAGTGATACCATCTAGGTATGAAAAGTTCTTCTGCAGGAACTTATTAAATATGAATTCAATTTCTTTTTTGTAATTTTTCCCATTTTTATTGATATATATTATGGGATACATAATGCTCTCAGTGAACTTGATTAGTTTGTGCATGTACATACCACACCAACATTACAATCCCTTCCAATTTGGGCTCTCGCACACCTTTTGCATCCCTTTAACTCCCACATTCGCCCCCATTCTGTAGAATGCCTGTATTCTGGGTTTCCCAATTCAGAAAAATGATATTTAACATACTTAATCTTGTGTATCTGATGCACTTCACCACTCTATCACCACTCTTTAGCTCAGCTTCCTACCTCTAGAATGGGCTGCAGTGGCCATATCTTGATGTCTCTTCTCAGGGTTCAGCAGAGCCCTTTATTGGGATGATTTGCCCAAGGTTCTTTTTTTTTTTTTTTGTATCTTCGTATATCTTTGTTGATATTCTGTAACATGACCTCGCTCACCAGCCCATGTAAGAAAATAACTATAACAATAAAATTTATCAGGCTAAAAATCGAGACAGAAAAAGAAGGAAGATACATTTCAAATTCCTTCACAGAGTACTTAAAGGTAAATGTCTGTACATTTAAGACATTTAGGTTATCATTACATCAATCAGATTTCTTAGGATAAGTTTACACCAAAGACTAAATAAGTAAATTGCTACATTAAATGAATTTAAATCTATATTGAATTGTTACGTGAAATGAACTTAGGTCAGTATCACAAGAGTAAATTACATATAAGCAACAGATATGTCATACTTAGTTATTTCAGAATTTTTTTAACTTCCATAAATTATTTGCTAACATTCAGTAATTACTAACATTTTGCCAAATTTGGTTTATCATTTTGTCTACCAATCTATAAATTCATTCATACATATTTTTGAAAGATTTTATACTGGTTTCCTGTGTTGTAAACAAATACACTATTGAAAATAATAATTATTGGAGAAGTTTCAAAGATCTTATGAGAAAACTGGTACTGTTTTATTAGGATACCAGTCAAATGATTGAAATACCAGTTTTATTTTTTTTGTAACGCTTCGTCTTTAGGTATTTTCTTTCCTCCATATTTTTAGTGTTGCTTATCTCTGCTTCTCTCAAAGATTCCTTCAACTATTTTCCACAATACTGGGCTAGCGGTCACAAATTTCTTTAGTAATTCTTGGTCATGAAAAATTTTTACTTCTTCTTCAATTTTCAGGGATATTTTTCCTGAAAACAACCTGGGTTGACAGTTGGTGTCTTTTAAAGCTTGCAAGATGTTGCTACAGGCTCTCCTATCCTTTAAAATATGCTTTGAGAAATCTGCAGTAATTCAGATGGGTTGAAGTATTTATTACCTTCTAATCTCTCTGGATTCTAATGAGACATACGTAATTCTCCTAAATGTGTTTCATAGGTTTTTTATGGTTATAATGCTGTTGTTTGTCTTTACTTTTAAGCAGTTTGGTGATATGTCTTGGTTTCTTGCTGTTCTGTTTTAGGTTTACTAAGATTCGTGAATCTGTATCTTTAAGTCTTATCATATATGTGTGTTTTAAGTTGTATTATAACTTAAATATTTTTCTGTCCTGCATTCATCTCTTTGTGGGACTCTGACGTGAATGGTACACTTTTTAGTATAGTCCCTGGGAACTCTCTTTTTTTAGTAAAATTTACAACTTAAATGTGCTCAATTCAGTGTTTTTTTGCTGTAAGATTGTGCAGCTAGCTGTTGCTAGTGTCTGATTTCAGAGTATCTTTTCATATCCTTATTGGTCACTTATGTCTTTGAAGAAATGTCTATTTATATACTTTGTCCATTTAAAAAATTGACTTACAGCCAGGCATGGTGGTACATACCTGTAGTTCTGACGTTTGGGAGACTGAAGCAAGAGGATTTTGAGATGGAGGCTAGCAAGCCTAGTCTACATAGTGAGTTCAGGGGTGAACTAATTGCATAGTTCCTATCTCAAAAAGACAAGAAAATTTTTTAAAAATTATCTTTTACTGGTTTATAATAGTTCTTTACGTATTTTATATACAGGCCTTTTATCAAAGAGATCCCTATGTGATTTGGATGTGGAGTATCCCCCCAGAAATCTGATGTGTTTGGATGTGGTGGGATACCTATGGAGCCTTGTGCTGTTCGGAGGTAGGGTCTCACTAGAAGGGGAGGATGCCTGGGGCTTAACCTAGGTGGGGCAGAACACTGAGGCATGACCTGGAAGGTTCAGATCATGGGACAGGACTTGGAATAGTATATGCTAGTTTTGCCCTTCACCCTCACCTGGCTTCCTGTTTGCAATGCTGTGAGGAGCTGCCTGCACCTCTACCTCTCATTTGCCTCTACTGTTTCCACACACCCATGAATGAACTGTGACCTTTTGAATCTGTGAGCTAAAGAAACTTTTCCTCCCCTAATTTGTGCATGCTTGGGTATTTTGTCACAGCAGCCAAAAGTAACTAAGGCAATTCCTAACCAGTATTAGTCTGTGGCCTTGTAAGGACTGAGCAGTGGAATTATGAGTAGCCTAATTTAGCTGCACCTTGTGTCAGCTCGCTCCTGTTGTGTCCTAATGCCGCTCTTGATCTGACAGGAGACAGCTTTGCTCCTGCTCTCCTGCTGCTGCTTGCCATGTTAAACCTATCCTTAAACAACCTCTGCATAACTAGTAACCCCCTCCTCCATCCTTGGGAGAATGGTATTCAGCTAGACTGTCTCTGGTGTCAAAAAAGTTAGGGACCGTGCTTTATCAGATATGTTATCTGTAGTTATTTTTTCCATTTTGTTGGTTGCCTTTGTTTTCTCAATTTGATTTTTTTAATCTTTGCTGAGACTGTTTTTTCAAATGTTAACCCTTGAAGCGTTTTTATAATAGATATTTTAAAGACTTTGAAACTTTATTTCTTACTTTCATGTTGATTTTCTTTTCCCTAGTGAGTTGTCATTTTCTTGGATCTTTATGTATCAAACCAATTTAGTGTTCTTTTTTTTTTTGTATTCTGACCATTTTATATTGTTAGGAGACTCAAGGTATTGTTGAAACTCTGTGGAGAGCTGGATGTGATAGTGCAATCTGTAATCCCAGCACATGAGACTGAGGCAAGAGGATGGCAAACTTGAGTCCAACTTGGGTCCCAACTTAGGGAGACCCTGTCTTAATAAACCATAATTCAAAAAAGGGTTGGAGGAACAGCACAGTGGTTAGAGTATTTGCGTATCAAGGGCAAGACCCTGAGTTCAGTTCCCTTGCACCATATAACCTGGGCGTGGTAGCATACACCTGTAATCCCAGCACTATGGAGGCTGAGGCAGGATTGTCATGAGTTCCAGGCCAGCCTGGGCTATATAATGAGTTCAGGACCAACTTGGACTGGAGTGAGATCAAGTCTCAAAAGGGGGACGGGGGAACATACCTCACTTTAAACACACACACACACACACGTGTTCTGTGAAGATTATTAATAGTTGTTAAAAGGCGAAAAATTTAAACAACCCAAAGAGAAACCAGAGTATTGTTAATGATTGTTAATAGTTGTATTTTTGCAGGCGATAAATTAAATTCAGCTTGCTGCCTATTTTTATAAATGAATCTTATTGGAACAGAGCTGTACTCATTAGCATATATTATCTGTACATACTTTCATACTATAATTGTCATAGTCTAGCAATTCTGACAATACTGTGTGGGCTACAAAATCTAAAATATTTACTCCACCATTTTGTAGAGGAGGTCTGCTGATTTGATCTTATAGTTCAGTTCTCTTAGTTGGTACTGTTTAGGTTGAGTTTGTGCATCTAAAGCCCGGTGGTTTTTCTTGGAGCCCATAAATAGCTTCAAGGGGATACTGGTCTGGTTTTGTTTTGCTTCATTTTGGTTTTGAGACAGAATCTCACTGTGTATTCCAGGCTGACCTTGTGATTCTCCTGCCTCAACTTCCCCAGTGCAGGTCTTTTTGTTTGTTTTTTTGAGACAGGGTCTCACTCTGTGGTCCAGGCTGGTCCTGAACTCACTTCGGAGCCCAGGCTGGCTTTGGACTCACGGCAATCCCCCTGTCTCAGCTTCCCGAGTGCTGGGATTACAGGCGTGCACCACCACACCCAGCTTATGTGGTGCTGGGGAATCGAACTAGGGTACTTAGCACTTGGTAGGTGAGTGCTTTAACTGCTGAGCCATTCCTCCAGCCCCCCAGTGCAGGTCTTATGGGTGTGCAACACTGTACTTGGTTTGGTCTGACTTCTTTCTTCTCCTAAGTCTCTGTACTTGGCAGTTCCCTGGGAATCCCCTTTTCAGTTTATTGGACCAAAATCTTGGACTTCCTTTACTGTGTATTTCCTTTCACTACGCCCTCTTTGGATCAAACAGCAGCTAATGAAAAAGAGAAAACGAGATGGGATTTGTCTCTCTACAGACCACTGTTAGTCACTTGCTTATATCATTGTGGTTGTGACAGGATTACTTCGGAGTTGGGGAGAGAAGAAATGGGGAAAATTAAAAAGGAAAATAAAAGGGAAAGGAAAAGAGAAAAATAGGTGAAAGCAGAAAATTTATTTCTGTTCTATCCTGTAAACATTAGGTTCCCTCAGGGGACTTCTTGGAGTTCTCGATAACCATGTAGTACTTTTTTTCAGCTTTTGAGCTGCTGAGTGTATGTTAGGAGAGACTACAGGGGGAGAAAAATGCTAACCTTACTGCCAGTTTGGTGACATTTTAAATTCTGATTTACTTTCCCGCTCTGCCTTCATTCACTTACTTTACTGGTTAATCAAATCAAAATTGGAGCCCCTTAAGGAATTTTTTTTTTTTTGCATCGTGTTTGTCAGAGACATTGTTCTGTAGATTTCTCTTTATTTTTTGTCCCTTTCTTTGAGACAGGATCTTCTCTGTATTCCAGGCTGATCCTGAACTCACTCTGAGGCCGAGGCTGACCGTGAACTTAAACAGTCCTCCTCAGCCTCTGATGTACTGTGCTTATAGGCATGTGCCACCTCACCCAACTAATACTTTTGTAGTGCTGAGGAATGGAACCCAAAGACTTGTGGTGATAGTGAGCTCTAACCACTGAGCTGTGTCCCTAGCCTTTTTAAAAAAATCAGTACAATTTATTAATTGATTGATTTTTTTTTACCTGATTCTACCTGGGCTTGATGCTTTCTGTAATGAGAAATTTTTATTAATTATTGACTCAGCAGACCCGTTCAGATTGCGCATGTGTGCATGCATACAAGAGTACTCGTTAGCTTGCTTTCATGATTTCCATGGCCCTGGGGAGTGAACCCAGGGTGTTTGCACTGAGCTACATTCCTAGCCCATTTTTTATTTTATTTTATTTTATTTTTTTTGGAGACAAGGTCTTGCTATGTAGCCCAGACTGGTCCTGAACTCACCATGAAGCCCAGGCTGGCCTTGGACTCATGGCAATTCTCCTGTCTCAGCCTCCTGAGTACTGGGATTACAGGCATGCTCTACCATGCCTGGCTTATGTGTTACTGGGAAATAGAACTCAGGTACTTAACACTTAGCACGTGCTAGGCAGGTGCTTTAACCGCTGAGCCATTCCTCCAGCCCCTATTTCTTAATATTTATGCAGAGTTTTTGCTGAGTTGCCAAGGCTGGGTTCAAACTTGTGATCCCCCTGCTTCAGGGTCTTAGAATGCTGGTATTACTGGCCTGAACCATCAGATTTTTGTTTTATTTTGCTTGTCTATAGGCTTGCTGATTTTATTGATCTTTTTAAAGAACAAGATCTCTTTTCCCCACCTTGAAGACAGGGAATCCAGGTGGCTCCAACTCATGGCAGTACCCTTGCCTCGGCTTCCTGAATGCTGACATTGCTGGTGTTTACCACTGTGCCCAGCTTTATGTGGTGCTGGGAATCAACTCAGGTACTTGGGGTTTTTTAGGCAAGCGCATTAATTCCTGAGCTATTCATTTCTCCAGCCCTAGAAGTATATGATTTAACTTAAAAGTATTTCAGGATTTTCCAGCCACCTTTCTCTTACTGATTTACAGTTTAATTCTGTTCTTTGATTTTTTTTTTTTTTCCTAAAGGAGACAAGATCTTGCTCTGTAGTCCAGGCTGGTCCTGAACTCACTGTGTAGACCAGGCTGGTCTCAAACTCACACCAGTCATTATACCTCAACCTTCTTATTGCTGGGATTAGAGGTGTGTGCCACCAACCATGCACAGTTCAGTTTATGTGATATGGGGAATCGAATCCAGGCCTAGGTGCAGCCTCGCTCAAACCATTGAGCTACGTACTCCCCCTCCCACCTTTTAAATTTGTTCAAGTTTGTTGTAGGACCCAGAATGTGGTAGTGGTGAGCTTATCTTGTGATCATGGAAAGAATCCCTTTGCTTTATGTAGTTGAAAGCTGTTTTATGCTTTCTTTTCTGGTTATGTTTAGTAGGCAGTGACAGTGTATAATACTTACTCCATCTGGCTGTAGAATTGGAATTATTCTTTGGGGTGATTTCCTTTGGAAAAATTACAAATCTTGGTTACTTGTAATTTACTTCTTAATACACTATCTTATTTTAAGACTTACACAAATTTATAATGTCACTAGCGATATTCAGAATCCTGGTTTTACGATGTAGTGCATCTTTCTTAAGGCTAACATTTTTTGCTTAAAACTTATAAGAAATACAGATACTTACAGATACTTTATTTTCAAGATTTTCATATACAATTTTAGTTCCTACTTGTGTTGATTTTGTTACTTTTTCTTAACTATCAACTTCCCTCTTTATAACTTACATTTTTTGCTTTAGAAGGTAGACAGTGGAAAAGGTGAAGAAGACAAGCTGCTGTGAAATAAGGAATGGTATCAAATGAATGTGTTTGGGTGTGAAAGAGAGAGGCATGTTTTGTTTTCAGGTCTTTCCTGGCCTTTTATCTCTTTCTTTTTGAGACAAGGTCTCATTCTGCCATTCAACCTGGTCCTCAGCTCACTATGTAGTTCAGACTGACTTTGAACTCACAGCAATCTTCCTGCCTCAGCTTCCTAATTGCTGGGATTACAGGCTGCTGTAATTATGCCTGGCTTATGTGGTGCTCGGGTACTGGGGAATTGAACTCAGGGACTTGTGCTTGCTAGGCAAGTGCTGTGCTACTCCCCTATCTCTCTGCCTTTCTTATTTAGATTAAGGCTTATTACTCAAGCCAGGAGAGATAATATTGTAAATATCAATTGTTAAAAATCACATTTTGCTGGGTGTGATGTTTTATGCCTATGGTTATAGCTACTGGGAGTCTGAGGTGAGAGGATCACTTGAGCCCAGGACTTTAAGACCATTCTGGGAGATCTAGTGAGACTTTAGTTCTTGAATAAGTAAATAAATTTGTGATTTTTTTAAGGTAATGGACAAACTAGTTTTTTGGTGAATATTTTAGGTTGACCTATTAAAATTGTTTGCAAACACTGACCTCCTTTCTTTTTCTTTTTCTTTGTTTTTGAGACAGGGCCTTGCTGTGTAGTCCAGGCTGGGCCTGAACTCAGTATGTAGTCCAGGCTGGTCCTGAACTCAGTATGTAATCCAGGCTGCCCTAGAACTCATGGCAGTTTTCCTGTCTTAGCCTCCCAAGTGCTGTGATTACAGGTGTATGCTACCACGCTCATGTGATGTGGCACTGGGGAATTGAACCCAGGGCCTTGGGCTTGCTACACAAGTGCTTTCACCACTGAGCTGTCCCTGCAAACATTATTCTCATTATCATATATTTGGAGGTTGATTTTTGTTATGTTAATGAACATATCCCAGATGTTTATACCCTGTCAAATGTACTTATTTCAGTTCATGGGGAGCCCAAATATTGAGCTTGCTTACGTATCTCAGCTTCTTTAGATGGTTGTAAATGCTGGAATGATGAATGTTCAGTGTCTCTGAAGTCTCTCATGTTGTATAACATGGGTTTGACTTGATTAGTGTTTTCATTTTGTCATTGTCAACTTCGGTGCTCCTCCTTGATCGAGGAGTGTCATTGAGATCAAAGTTAACCAGAATGGAATTTCATGAACTGTTATTGGCACTGACATTCTTGTAGAGAGAGCATTGTCACCATAAACTGCATGCAGCTTTTCGGAAGTTTGACGTGTGGTCTTCCATGGGTGGATATAAAACAGTAAAATAGGGTAAAAGTGCACAATTTGATCTTCTATGTTCAGATTGTTGTAAGAACTCCAAAACTTAATCACATTGCTGTCTTTTTTTAGAATAAAGTTTGAACTGTCAGCTGTCAAATGACATAGCGGTAACATAGATGTTACTGACTCTAGTACTCCCAAAAATGAACTAACTCCATCTGTTGCAAAAATGCATCATTACTTTCCCAACAACCCAGTAGTTGTTCTTGCCACCCAAACCAGACAAGCATTTTATTTCATGGAACCTCTGTGTCTAAGAGGTGCCATGTGACTTTACTTATTTACTTATTTATTTATTTATTTATTTATTTATTGAGGCAGGGTTTCACTCTAGTTCTGGCTAGTCTCCCCACCCCCCAGCACTTTTAATAATATATGTAATGATTATTTTGCGCACGTATACATCACATCAACTTTACAATCCCTTTCCATTTTTTGCCATTCCACACCTTTCTCATTCCCCCTAACTCCCACTTTTAACACCCCTTTGGTTCTGTAGAATGCCTGTATTCTGGGTTTCCCAAATTAGACAAACCATGTGATAATAAACATTTTAATCTTCTGAGTCTGGCTCATTTCACTCAAATCACCACTCTTTAGCTCAGCTCCCAACCTCTACAGTAGGCTGCAGTGGCCAAATCTTGATGCCTCTTCTCTGAGTCCAGCATAGCCCTATATTGGGATATTTGCCAAAAGTTCTTTTTTTCTGTATCTCACTGTATCTTTGTTGAGATTTTTTAACATGGTCTTACCTAGCAGCCCACATGAGAACAGAAAAATAACAATGTAATTCATAAAGCTAGAAAATGTGAGAAAGAAAAAAGTTAAATTTCAAAAACCTTAGCTGATGAGTACTGAAAGTTAAATGTTTGAACATTCAAAAGATGCTCAGGTTATGATTACATCAGTCAGTTTTCCGAAACTTACATGAAAGACCGAATAAATGAATTGCTAGAATAAATGTACTTAAGTCTCTATCGAATTGCTACACTAAATGAGCTCCTGCTTACATCATTTTCTGTTATAGCTGTGGAGTGTTGCTTCTGATGTAGGCTCCTGGAGGCCTTTTCTAGGGGAAGATCACAGTGCGTTAGTACTATGCATTACCCACAGCCTTTTTTTGGGGGGAGGGGATGCTGAGGCTCCAGCTGCTGTCAGTTCACACTTCTGGATCCATGTTTACCTCTTTTTGAGGTTCTGGTCTCTACGCCTCTGTCTGGATGATGGCAGCTCAGGGGCATACTCAGTTGGCTGCTGTTTCCCTCCACTTCCAGTATATTTTCAGACTTTCCGATCTTCTGTGGCCTTCTTTCAGTTGTTGGGACGCACCTTCCTCTCCTCTCAGTCAGAGGTTCTGGACTGTTAAGCCAGCTTTCCCCTGTCTGCGGATGCTGGCAGCTCTCAGCTGTTTGCAGTCTGCCTGGGCAGCTTCCTGGTGCTGTTT
This sequence comes from Ctenodactylus gundi, assembly GCA_004027205.1. Taxonomy (NCBI): domain Eukaryota; kingdom Metazoa; phylum Chordata; class Mammalia; order Rodentia; family Ctenodactylidae; genus Ctenodactylus; species Ctenodactylus gundi. Next base: position 160,886 of record PVKB01001983.1, read on the forward strand.
TTTTTTTTTTTTCCCCCAGTTCCATTGTTCCTTCAGGATTTCTGATCTCCTGGCCTCTTTTCAGTTGTTGGGGTACTCCTTCTGTCCTAGCTACATAGAACAGACAGTTTTTGACTATGTTCTCAACTTTTAAAGTGGTTCCATGATGAAACATTGTGCAGCTCTGTTATTTGGCTGCCATCTTGACTGGAAGTCTCCCCGAGTGTTAGAATTATAGTACACCTGGCTTATGTGTTGCTGTGGAATGGAACCCAGGGCCTTGTGCTTGCTAGACAAATGTTATAACCACTGAACTACAGCCTCAGCCTCCCAGGTGACTGTTTTTGCAGTGGAATGAAAGTGGAAACATAATGAATGGGTTAATTTCCTAACCAAGGTATTTTGTAATAGGGTATGCTTTCTCTTTGTGTTCTTTTTAGGTTGAATGTGGAAAACTGGAAAGAACCTGGCTTCTTGAATTAATTATTTGAGAAAAATCTGTCCACTGACTAGGAATCAGCTTCATTAAACTGTTCTATGAATAGCAATCTACATTGTATAAGGTTGTTGTTAATACATTTTGGAATTTGGTTACAGAACTTATTGTTAACTTGAAGTATGAGTTACATGATCATCTCACATATCAAAAAAAAAAGCAATTATTAAAATTCAGCCTCTGTTCAAACCTCCTAATTTAGAAAAAGCATTAAGCATATGTATACCTTGGCAGATAATTTTATTCCCCCCCCCCCCGGGTGGGAAATTAGATATAGTTTACTCTATATTTGGTTTATTCAAATTTATTTTTTCTCCTAAAACAGCATTCTTGAGAATAGTGGATACAGGACTCAGTTTTTATAATAAAGTGTGACAAAAAATTCATGTGTGATCATTTTGAGTTTGGGCTGAAGGTTAATTCTTACAAGAATATTTCAGACTACTAGTTGACATCACAGTGGGAAAACAAATGACAGATACATGAAAAGATTAAAACTAGGAGAAAACTTGATATCACTTTTCAACTCAGTATTCTTCCAGAAGTTGTAGCCAATATTGTAGACAAAATAAGTTAAATATAAAGGGCGAAAACAGTTTTTGCTGATATGATTACTTATTTAGAAATCCCACACGATCAACTAAAACCTGTCAAGATATTTTGGATTTCCTGGAAATGTTGCCAACAGAATGATGGCTGTTAAAACAATTAGAAGAATGTCCATAGTGTTCCAGTATGCTCGTGAAGCAGTTCTTCACTGCTCCTTGCCCTCGGTTTCTGGCATCTACTATTCTACTTTCCATTTCTATGAGTTTGACTAACCTGGAGACCTCATATTAGTGAAATCATAAAGTACTTGACTTTTTCTGATTGGCTTATTTTACTTAGCATAGTTTCTTCAAAGTTCATACATGTTGCAGCATTTATCCAAAAATTTTGAAAGCTGAATAGTTCTGACTATGCACATACCACATTGTTTTTCTATCATTCTTTGACATTTGGTTTCTTTCTTTTGCATATTGCTAATAATAATGCTTTCAACATAGGTATATCAATATTTCAAAAGTAGTTAAAGAATAGGAAATAGTGAAATTGTTGGATCACGTGATTTGATTTTTAGTATTTTGAGAAAGTGTCATACTGTTTTCCATTTGCACTATTTTATATATTATATGTATAGACACTATGCGAGATTTCCAATTCTCCATGTCTTTACCAACACTAATTTTTATGTAATGATTGAAAATAAGGCCTTTCATTCAGCTAAATACCTATCCTCCCTTTTATTATTTTGGGACAGTCTTACTAGATTGTCCACAGGGGCTTTGAACTTGTGATTCTCCTGCCCTAGCTTTCTGAATAGCTGGGATTACAGGTGTGTATCAGCAAACTGATTTATTTTGTATTTTTTGATAGCCATTCAAATAGGAAGGAACTGATATCTTGCTATGTTTGCTTTACATTTCCCTAATGATTATTAATGTAGAGCTTCTTTTGCTGTTTGTGTTGTCTAGTTGGTGAAAGTTCAAATCCTTTTCCTATTTTTGAATTGGGTTGTTTTTGGAGTTGTAGAATTTGTACATCCCTTATTAGATGTTATTTGCATATCCCGTTTTTCACTTGCATTTCATTCTGTCGATTGTGTCATTAGATACACAGAACTTTGTTTGTGAAAATCAGGGTCTTACACACTTGGCTGTAGTCCAAATGGGCCTTCAGTATCCTCCTCCCTCACATCACCAAATGTTGAGATTACTTCTGTGCATCACCACCCCAGGTCAGAACTTTTAAATTTTTGAGTAGTACAGTTTGTGTTTTTGGTGTCTATGTTGCTTTTCTCAGTGGAACGCATATTCTTCTATTTATTTAAGTACCTACCTATTTTACTAGTTCCTTACTACAATTTAGGTCCTTTACAGTTTTATGTTGTAAGTATGGCGTCAGTAAACATTATTATATATATGTATGTACTTGTGGAAATACAGTAATAGAATTAATTTTTGTGTTAGAATTGTTGGTCAAAGGTGTATTCAGCCAGGAGTGGAGAAAACCATATTGTGCTCTCAAGAGCTGTACCATTTACAGCAGTAAGTGATGGGTCTGTTACCCATACCCTGTTGAAGACTGGACTTGGAGCCCTTTGTACCTAAGTCATGTTCATAGTTTAAAAAAAGAAAAAACCTGGCTTTGATTTTGTGCTTATGTTTATTTGTCTGTGGTTGAAGGTCTTTTTGGAGGGATACAGGGTCTTGCTCTTTAGCTCAGGCTTGCCTTAAACTCAAGGCATTGCTCCTGTCTCAGCCTCCCAAGTGCTGGGATTACAGGTGTGCACCACTGTTGTGGATTGTCTATGGAACCATGTGATGTTGGTGGGTTGGGGTCTAGTCTGGAGGGGTGGAATACAGTTAAGACTAAAGGCGTGTGAGTTAGGATTAACGGTGTGTAGTGGCCACACCTGGATGTAGGAGGAACTGATTACTGGGCTGAGACCGGAAAGGATATATAAGCCACACCTGCCTTCCTGGAGGACTGGGACTAGTCTTAACTGTTCTCAGCTTGCCTTCCTGTTTGTGATGTCCTGAGAAGCTGCCTCCACCTCTGCCTCTGTCCTGTACTTGGATTGCTGCCAGCCGCCCCTGAATGAATTGTGACCATATGAAACTGAGCTAAAATAAACCTTTCCTAAGTTTTTGGGTGTCGGGTATTGAGTCACAGCAACGAAAAAGTAGCTAAGACAACCACCACGCCCAGTTTATGTGGAGCTGGGAATTGAACTCAGGTATTTTTTAACCACTCAGCCATTCCTCCCGCCACTGAAGGTCTTTTTTTGGATGTTATTTGGCCACCTGTGTTTTTGTTTCTCTGAACTTCTTTTTATATACTTTGCCAGCCTTTTCGGTTAGTTACAACTTTGTGTATGATGTTTTCTTTTTTCTTTTTCTTTTTTTAGACAGAGTCTTGCTTTGCATTCCCAGCTGGTCCTAAACTCACAGCAGTCCTCTGTCTCAGCCTCTCAAGAGCTGGGATTGTAGGCATAAACCACCATTGCCCAGTTTATGTGATGCTGAAGAATCAAACTCAAGGCCTTGTGCTTGATAGGCAAACACTCCAACTACTGTGCTATTTCTCCAGCCCTGTGGTATGTTCCTGACTCCCACCGCACCCTGCCCCACCGCAAGACAGGTTCTTGCTGTGTGGTCGAGACTGGTCCTGAACTCACTAGCCCGAAACAGGGTCTTGCTCTGTAGCCCAGGCTGTCCTTGAACTCATGGCAATCCTCTTGCTTCAGCCTAGTTCATTTGATGTTAGGGAATGAAACCCAGGACCTTGTGTCTCCTAGGTAAGCACTTTAATCACTGAGTTATGCACCCATCCCCTATGTTTGCTAGTCTCCACCCTATTTCTCTTTAGACTGTGTGTGTGTTTGTATGTGTATGAATGCATGTGTGCACATGCTGCATTTTTTGAGTGTTTGTGTATCGCTGCATGCAGTACCAAGTCACATTTGGCAATATTTTTTTCTCACAAAGCTCTGGGTTTTGTGTCATTGTTTAGGAATCAGATTTAGATGTAGAATCCACTAAAGATAAGGTTTGATTATATAGAAATAAAAGAAGTTCTAGGTCAAAATATTACTTCCCTATGACAGAAATTAGGGGGAATCACCTCAGTTCAATTCTGAGATGCATATAGCATTGATATTTTATCATACTTTTTTTCCAGTCCTGCTGGCTAGTCCCCACACACCTGACCTTGTTTTAGTTTGTTGAGTCATTAGTATGTAACATGGTTAGGTGCTTATTATTTCTTATGTGAATTCTGGCACAGTTCACCTAGACCAAGGAAGGGCAGCAGCTAGACCAAGTAGTATTATTAGTACTAGAAAGTCAGCATGCTGAAATTCATAAACCTCTTGTAAAAGTGACTATAAGTTGTATCTTCTTCCCCTCATTGTGTGCAATTTTCCTTCACTATTAAGTAATGCTCTCTTCTCACAGTGTCTGCATTTTTTTCTTTTAAAATATGCAAAGGTGGCCAAATAAAGAGTATTTTATTCTATATTGGAATTGGGGCTTTAAATAGATACTGTACTTTGCAAGGTGGAGGCATTATGAAGACAGCATTAACCATTCAGAGAAAATACAGCATTTCCTCCTAAAAGAAAGGTGAAAATTTGGAAATTTAATTCTGCTTAGCTGCCTGTCTGTTGAAGAAGCTTCCTTCCAGTACTCTCTTGAATAAAATACTGGCTGTTTTGCCCCACTAAGTTCATTTCATTATATAGGAGTAGGACTAAGGCAGTAACAATAAAACCATAATAAACAATTGCTGATGTTGGCTATGTTAAAGTACCTGAGCTAGTTGAGAAGGAGGAGTGTCACTGAGGGTAAGAATGGACTTAATGAAAGAAGTGAGATTTTTATCTGGGCTTGATTCTTTGAAGCAAGAATATGGAAGCACACATAGTTAGACATCTGGAAAATTGCAGTCTAAAGACAATCGCCTCGTCCTGGTAGCTTCAAGGCATGTCTTTAGCTGTTTTCTAGGAGTATTTTGTCATATAGTTCAATAATTTACAAAGCATAATAAGAATATTGCATGTGAAGAATTTTTTGTTTTGTTTTTGCTAGTAGATTAAGTTTTTTTGTGAGTAGTAGGCTCTGATTACTGCCATAACTAGTTTTACTCTTAACTTGTATGAATGTATTCAGAATATAGACTTGTCATTATTCCACCGATTAGGAATGGGCTCTATCAGAATTGTTTTGAAAATAATAGCCTATCCCAAAGTGGTAAAAGGGAGAAAACAGAATTTGTCTCTGAAGAATCTCCAGGAGGAACTTTAGATACTATTGGGTTAGTATTTTAAGCAGCATTATCAGGATTTTGTTTGTCTTTAGGGTGTTAGTTTGATCTCAGGCCTTTCTTTAAGAAAGTGGTTAGCTTAAGCCTAACCCCATTAGTTTTAAGTCCAGAAGTTTATGGGTTTATGGAATGAGGAAACTCGCCCCCACCTCCCTTTTTAAAATTTTTTTGGAAAGAGTTTCCTCTCTGTAATCCAGACTGGTCCTGATCTCAGGGCAGTCCTCCTGCCTCAGCCTCTGGAGTGGTGAGATTACAGATATATGTTACCACATCCACCTATTATATGGTGCTTCCTTACCATGAAGTTCTTCCTAGCCAAGTGCTGTAATCACTGAGCTGTACCCCTTGCCCCCCTCCCAAACAACTTTATCTTATTCTGCCTTGACTCTTCTGCCCATTCCTGTGCCGGTTATTGTGGCCAAGAGGATGGGAAGGGACTTTTACTGGAGATAGAGTCCGGGGCCTCATGCATGCTAGACAATCACCGTGCCACTGAGCTACAACCCTAGTCTTGCAAAGTGCTTAATGGTTTTGTTTTTACCGCTAGTGTTGTTTCCTACCATGTGGATTGAGAATGAAAAAAGGAAGTGGGTCTTCTCACAAGGATCTTAAATAAAGATTGTATAGTGGCTTTTAGCCCAGCTACTCTGAAGGCTGAGGTAGGAGGATCACAAGTTTGAAGCAGTCCTGGGCAATTTGCAAGGTCTTTTTTCAAAGTCAAAAATAGAAAGGATTAGAGTTACCTCCAAAAACAAAGAGTTGGATGGTAGATAAATTGGTAAGAGCACAGATGTACCTTAGGTATCATGGAATCCATGAATGCACAACAGCTACAAATAGAAATTATGCTTTAGTGGATATTTTTCTTCATACCTGTCACCAGACTCTCAAAGTGGTCTATATCCTTAGAAAGCATTAATAATGGATCTGGGGAGATGATGTCATTTTGGTGGCTGGTTTTTTTTTTTTTTTTTTTGAGACAGGGTCTCGCTCTGTGGTCCTGTGGTCCAGGCTGGTCCTGAATTCACTTCAGAGCCCAGGCTGGCCTTGGACTCATGGCAGTCCACCTCTCTCAGCCTCCTGTGTGCTGGGATTACAGGTGTGCGCTACCACGCCCAGCTTATGTGGTGCTGGGGAATGGAACTTGGGTACTTAGCGCTTGGCTTAGCACTTGCTCAAGCACTTTAACTGCTGAGCCATTCCTCCAGTCCCACGATGTCATTTTAATTTAGAATAGGTTTGTACAAAAGACTTTTCTGAGATTCATGTTTAAGAGATAATGGAAGTGGATTAATTTACTTAATCCAATGAAGATAATATGTTGAAGACATTGTATATTTGGGTAGGCATAGTACATACATATTGGAAGGTTGCAGAACTGTAATACTTTTATTTATTCACATTGATTAAATAAAAAAAGACTAAATAGTTTAAGTGAACCAAAAAGAGATAATTTACATGTAAAAATTGTTTGGGGGCAGAGAATGTGTGTGTGTCACACACACACACACACACACACACACACACACACACACACACTTTATATACATACTTTTTTGGCAGGGAATATATTAATAGCTCAGGGGTAGAGCTGCTTGAATCCTTGGATTTTATCTTCAGCATTGTGGGAAATAAAAATAAAAGCTTTTTTGTAATTATGCTTATCATTTGCCTTTTTCCCGTTAATATGTGTATATGTGATAAACAATGTTTACATTGAACTTGAGTATTTTGTGCACTTATGTATAGTATCAGCATTACAGACCCTTCCCTTCTCCTTTTTTTAACCCTCCCATGCCCTGTCCCTCCCTCCAACTCCCACTGTCCCATTCATTTAGTCATTTAGTTCTATGAAATGACTGTGTTCTGGGTTTCTCATATTAGAGGAACCATTTGATATTTAACCTATGTCTGAGTCACTTCATGGAGCATGATGGTCTCAAGTTGCATCCTTTTGCCTGCAAAAGCCTCAAAATTACCTGTCTTTATAGATGAGTAGTACTCAATTCTGTACATATAGCACAATTTTTGTATCCATTGGTATCCATTGGTCTGTTGATGGGTATTTTGGTGTCTTCCACATTTTAGCTAATGTTAGTTGTGCTGCTATGAACATGGGTATACATATATCTCTTCATGTGATGCTTTTAATTCTTTTGGGAAGATTGCCAAAAGTATTGCTGGATCAAAGGGAATGTTTGTTTTCAGCCTTTTGAGGAATTTGCATACTGCCCTCCACATGGTTGTACTAGTTTACAATCCCACCAGCAATGTAAGAGCATTCCTTTTACCCCAGGCTCCCCACAGTTGCTGTTCTTGATACACACTATTCTCTCTGGAGTTAGATGCTATCTTAGTGATGTTGTAATTTGCATTTATCAAGTGGCTAAGGATGTTGAACATCTTTCCATGTAATTACTGGCCATCTGAACTTCTTCATCTGAGAATTGTCTATTCATTTCTGTTGCCCATTTTTAATTTGGGTCTCTGAATTTCAGGGGTCTATTTTTCTTAAGTTCCTTGTATAGTCTAGTTTTTAGCCTCCTATATGAGGTAAAGGTGGTGAAAATTATTTCCCATTCAGCTGGTTTTCTCTTCATTCTGTTGACAACTTCCTTTGCCGTGCGGAAACTTTCTGATTTGAAATGATCCCATTTATTGATTCTGGGAGCTATTTTTTCCCCATTAGTTATCTTATTTAGAAAGTTATTGCCTGTGCCAGTATCTTTTAGATTTTTGCCTAATTTGTCTTCCAGAAGGTACAGTGTTTCAGTTTTGATAACTAGGTCTTCGATCCACTTTGATTTAATTTTGGTGCATAATGATATGTTGAAAGAGGCTATCCTTCAGTGTAGGCTTTTGACTCCTTTATTGAAGATCAGATACCTGAGGGATTATTTGCCTTCTTACCTAGGTATTTTGTATGTGGTGTCCGTCTTTTTTTTCCTCCACTATATTTTATTAATATACAAATGTAATACATAGTTTTTACAGTGAATTTGGGTGTTCCGTACACGTGTATCATATCGACTTTACAATCCCTTCCCATTTTCTAACCTCCCACCCACTCCCTATCCCTTCCCCAACTCCGGCTATCACTTAATATGGTTCCAAAGAATGTCTGTGTTCTAGGTTTTCCAAGTCTGAGAAACCATACAGTGTTTAACATATTAATCTTCCACACCTAAGTCATTTCACTTCAGCCACCACTCTAACTCAGCTTCCGATTCCTCGAATGGGTTCGCAGTAGTCAAATCTTGATGCCTCTTCTCTGAATCCAACCAATCCCTTTATTGGGATATTTACCAAAAGTTATTTTTTCTGTATTTTTGTTATATCTTTGTTGTTCTTGTCAAACCTGGCCTTACCCACCAGTTCACATTAGAAAATAACTACAAGCATGTAGTTCAAAAGACTAGTAAATTTGGGAAAGAAGAAAAAAAATTTAAATTTCAAATGTCTTAGATGAATATTGGAAGGTGCATACTTGTACATTCCCAGGGTTATCTTTACATCAGTCAGTTTTCTTAGGATAAATTTTCATCAGTGACCTAGTAAGTGAATTGCTACAATAAAACAAAGTTAAAACTGTATCACATTGTTACATTAAATGAACTTAAAGCTATACCACATAAATATGCTAAAAGTGACAGATATGAAGGCAAATTTAGTTATTTCAGAATTTTTTAACTTTCATAACTTATTTACTCATATTTCACTGATTACTAACCTACTTTTTTCTCAGCTCATTCTCCTCTAGCTGTTGTCGCTTTTCCTCTGGGGTCGTTGGTGTCACTGGTCTCCCTTTTACTAAGTTTCCTTTTTAAGTATTCTCTGCAATACTGACTCAGTGGCTGCAAATTCCTTTAAGCTTTCTCTGTCGTGGAAAGTTTTAAGTCCTCCCTTTAAATTAAAAGATATTTTTGCTGGATATAGCAGTCTTGGTTGGCATTTATGTTCTTTTAGTGCTTGGATGACATTGCTCCATGATCTCCTTGCTTTTAGAGTTTGGATTGAGAAGTCTGAAGTTATCGTGATGGGCTCATCTTTGTAGGTCACCTTCTGTTTTTCTCTTACCGCTTTTAGTATTTTCTCTTTGTGTTGGGTTTCTAGAATTTTAATTATGATATGTTGTGATGAGGGTCTCTTCTGATCAAAGTTGTTTGGTGTTCTGTATGCCTGCAAAAGTTCCATGTTCATTTCTTTTCTTAGATTTGGGAAATTTTCTTCCATTATTTCATTAAACATGTCCTTTAAGCCTTTTGTTGTGTCCTCAGTCTTCTCCTGGATTCCCATAATTCTGAGGTTGTTTCTCCTTGACTCATCTATCAGCTGTTGTAATGATTTGCTTTCTTTCTTATTTACTTTGTGTTCTTCATGGCCTGTATGTTGCAGCTCCGTCACTTTATTTTCTAGGTCTGATATTCTATTCTGAAGTTGTTTAACATGGTTGTGTATTATTTCCTGCATGTTTTTCATTTCCTGAATATCTGCATTCAATTTTTCTATATCTGTTGTGTTCTCTAGTTTCTTGTATTGCCTTCATTATCTTCTGGTCTGTTTCTTCTTTGGTCTCCTCTAGATGCTTTTCAAAGCTTGCTTTTTGCTTAGCTATGTGTTGGTGTAGCTCTTGCACTCTCTGTTTTATTTCCTGCTTTAATTCACTGATTTTCTGGGCCCAGGAGTTACCATCATTTTTGCCTTTTTCTTCTTTGGATTCTGCAATTTCAAAATCCCTGGTATCATCTTCTGGGGAGCCAGGTCTTTTTGTAGGAGATTTGTAACCACGTTTCCCCATTGCTTCTTTGGTCTCCTCTAATTGCTTTTCAAGGCTTGCTTTTTGCTTAGCTATGTGTTGGTGTAGCTCTTGCACTGTCTGTTTTATTTTCCTGCTTTGCTTCCTGCTTTAATTCACTGACTATCTGGGTCCAAAAGTTACCGTCATTTTTGCCCTTTCCTTCTTTGGGTTCTGCAATTTCACTATCCCTAGTATCATCTTCTGGGGTGTCAGGTCTTTTTGTATGAGATTTGTTACCATGTGTCCCCATGGTTCTGCTACCTCTGGCCGTCTCTGGTGTGCAGGAAAGAAAATGGCTCCTGCTGACGTCACTGCCTGAGATGGCTGCTGAGCCCTATTTCTGATCTGATACCCTGGGGCACACGCTGCATTTGTAGTACACACCCCCGTGGGTTGGTGTTTCGGGGGCTGGGACCGCCAGCTGCCAACTGTTCCCACTTATCTGGGTCCGCGCTTACCTGGGGCTGAGGTTCTCGCCTTCGGACCTTTCTCTGTCTGTGGTCTGTGGATGCTGGCAGCTCGGGGCTGCACCGAGTTGGCTGCTTCTTTCCTCCTTTTCTGAAGTGACTTCAGGATTCCTGACCTGCCCACAGCCTCCCTCCTCTCCGTTGTTGTGTGCTCCGTCCTCTCCTAGCTCCATCGGATGTTCAGGTCCCCCTGAACTTTCCTCCGTCCTCAGCTGCCTGCAGCTCTAGCCATTTGCAGCCAGCTAAGGTGGCTTCCTGGGCCATGGGGATTTTTTTTTTTCTCTGCTTTCGATGATCCTTCAGAATTTCTGGCCTCCCACTGGCCACCTTTAAGTTTTTGGGGATGCTCCTCTCTTTCCTAGCTATACCAAACATGCTTTTTGTAACTAAATTTTTGACTTTTTAATTAAGTTGCTGAGGAAGCATTGTGCAGTGCTGTTACTCAGCCACCATTTTGATCGGAGTCCCTTGGTTTCCTTCTTGATCCAGGGTTTTTTTTTTGGTTTTTTGGTTTTTTTTTTTTTAAGAAATCAAAATAATTTTAAGGAATTTTTTGTCTTATGGTTTCATTACATTTTAATCAAAAGACAAACTTGAACACTTTCTGGTTTTTGCAAGTAATGAAGTTTTCTAATCAATATTTGAGTCATTATGTAATTAAGTTTGAGATCACCCTTACTAATTTCAGTCTCTTCTGTGTCATAGTCATGGATGAGAGGTGCACCTAAACACTACTTAAGATCAATGACTGCTATACCAACTCTTGTTATTCTTTTTCATTTTTGACATATCTAGCCCTCAACTCTTGGTCTTCTTGATGGGTTTATAGGCATGTGCCACAATACTGGACTCAACTATTTTTTTTAGCATGTGGTTTAGTCAACTTCATTTTATTGGAAATTTTTATTAGGAATGATGTTTTAGTTATTCATCACTGTGACTAAATGCCCAAACATATGCAAATTAGGGGAGGGAACGTTTATTTAGCTTATGATTTCAGAAGTTATCACACAGTCCATTTATTGGCAATCAGCAAGGAGAAGGTACTTGGTAGAGGCTGGAGAGCTGCTGACCACCAAGTGAGTCTGGAGACTCAAACAAGACTAGAGCTTTCCCAAAAGAAAGCTGTAACAGTTTTTCTTCTTTCTTTAGTTACTTAAGCAAATTGTGGCAAGGCAGGTGTCAGTCCCTCGCTTTCTGGCCCACATGTCACCTACACACACCTGAAATCTCTGGCCAGGGCAACCTCCAATCCCAGCAAGTTGACAGAATCTTGCCAGGCCCTATCTCCCAATAACATAGGGTTCCAAATGCATGAGGCTTTTAGGGGTCATTCAAGATCCAAACATAGCAAATGGCCTAACAGCCCTAGAATTAGGATCTCAGCTTTTAGCTTAGGCATTGAATGGTATTGCTGGATTCTTTCATAATAGTGCTTTGTGTGTGCATAACAGTGCCACCAGCCTTGGTTTCCTACCCCTCTGTCTTCATTTTGGTTGGCTGGACTCTGTGAAAATGGATCCTCGATATACTACTTGAAACTTATATTTCTGGATGATGGAATGTTTTAAGGAAATGTCTAGGAGATTGATATTTTATGCTTTTTGCTAGAGATTAATCATTTATTTTTGTGAACCATGAATACTTTCATCAGACTCTCCTAAAATTATATATTACCATATTACTTTACAGAAAGGTGTGTCATTTTTCCTTTTTTGGCTCTTTATTTATTTATTTTTTTTTTTTTTTGAGACAGAGTCTTGCTCTGTAGCCCAAGCTGTTCCTGAACTCACTTTGTAGTCCAACTTGGACTCATGGCTATCCTCTTATTTCAGTTTTCTGAGTGCTGGGAGGTGCTGTGGAATCGAACCCAGAGCCTTGCACTTAAAAGGCAAGCGCTTTAACCGCTGTGCCATTCCTCCAGCCATTCCTCCTCGTTGTTGTTTTTTTTTTTGTTTTTTTTTTTTTTTTGCTGTTTCGTGTGTGTGAAGTGCCTGTCAGTCCTTGAATGGACTATTAGCAAGTTTTAAAATCTTCCTATTTTGCTAAAGGACAGATAAATTTGCAGATTTAATAAAGAGTAAGGATGTGGTAGGTCAGCTCCAGAGGGCATATAAGCAAAAGTGTGATGCTGTCTCCCTGAGCTACCCTCATGAGAGGTGGGGAGCTCTTAAAGGAGGTGCTGCAGAAGACTGGGAAACTGTCACAGTCTGTGGCTTACGTAGCTTATATTCCACAGTGAGCCATTCTTGTCACCAGCTCCTCAAGGCAAAGACTGATAGCAGTCTCTTAAAGCTGATTACCATAGGAGAATTAATGGAACAAGTGGTAGTCTTCTCTGCAACAGTTAATTTCAAGACCATATTGATATTCATTTTCTCCCTGTACTATCAGTCATTCTAGATTTCTCTCCTGTTGGCCTGACTTCAGCTAATCTAGGGTGTTTGCCTAGGCCATTATTCCGGAGGAGGCTGAGGTCCTGTTGGCCTTTTTCTTATCATGCTTGCCTTTTGTTGCAGTTGCTTCTGTCATTAGGTTGATAAAGTATCTAGAGAGATCTGTGCTCAGAGCCTGTTGCTACACTTGCTTTTCCCTAAAAAAGCTCACTAGGTCTAGGGTGGTGTTATGCTATGCCCCATGTTGGTAAACCAGATACCCTTAGTTAATGCTGTTGGCTGAGGCATGGGAGGCAGAGGGCAAACTCCCGAAGTGGTTTGTTAGTAACTCAATAAAGGCACATTCTGTGTCTTTTGGGGTAGAAAAGATCCATTACAATCAATTTACTGTCCAAATGCTTGGATTTTCTCTGTGGGAACTATAACATACAAGGCTCGGAGTGGGCCTTCATTGCAGGCAGGCTGAGCTTGGCAACACTGACACCCTCATTTATTGGCTGAGGTGTCCTTGAGCTAGTGACTTAGGGTCTCTCTGCATTAGTTTGCACGTCTAGAAGAAATGAGCTTGTAGCATCTGCTTCATAAATTATGTATGTGCACGTGTGTGTATGTGTTTCATTACTGGGACTGACTCAAAGCCTTGATGCTAAGCTGTGTCCTCAGTCCATTTTTTATATTTATTTTGAGACAGGGTCCTACTAAATTGCCCAGGTTGGGCTTAAACTTGTGACTTTCCTGCCTCAGCCTACCAGAGTACTGGGATTACAAGCCGGTGCCAGTGGGCTTGGCTCTTAAAAATTTATTGTAAAGATGAAATAAGTTAGTAAATGTAAAGCACTTAGAATAGTACCTGGTAGTTAAGTGCTCAGTGAGTATTAACTGTTAACTGTTACTAATTCTTTTTGCCATTTGGGGCAAAGTAAGCACCTCACCATGCCCCAAATGGGGATTGAACCTGGAGTCTTATGCAGAACAGCCGTGCTCTTTATCACTCAGCTCAGAGGTACCCAACCCCCTGCGCTGCAGACGGGTCCCAACCTGTGACCTTGGAAGAAGCTGGAGCGCTCAAATGAAGCTCCCCTACCTGTTAGTGCACCCTTAATACATTCTCGCATCCTGGTACTAATCAGGCCTGACCCTGCTTACCTTCCGAGATCTGATGAGATCTGGTGTGTTCAGGGTGGTATGGCTGTAGACCCTAAGAGGTTCAAATGCTACTGCTGATGTATCAGGAGGCAGAGCTTAGCTTCCCGCATCCCTTCTGCTGCTGCTCATCATTTCAGAAGTACCTACAAGCAACCTTCTGCATAGCAAGTGTATGCCCCACACCTTTTGTATCTCCCCCATCCTTGGGAGAACCGTCTTCATCTAAGCCAGTCCATGGTGTCAGGTTGGGGACTGGTTATGATTTAATCCAGTCTTACTGATTAACTAGAAGCCCTGCTCACTTACACACTCTCTCAGTCTCTATTGCATTTGGAATTTAATTTTGAGACAAGGTCTAGCTGTGTTGCCCAGGCTAGGGTGGAAGTGTGATCCTTCTGTCTCAGCCTCCCAAGTAACTGTGATTATAGCCATATCCACCAGGCTTGGCTAAGAATTATGTTTTGAGAGTTTTTTCCTCCTTGAACTAGGTACTGTAACTTATAAAACAGGTAAAATAATCTTAAGGTAGGACTGGATTGAGTCATAATCATGTAAGTTTTTTTTTTGTTTTCCACATGCACTTCAGAACTGGGGGACCTTGTGAGAAAAACTATATCCGTGAGGCCATGAAGCCAGCCTGTACAATCTCTGTATATTCTTAGGTGCCTCTATGTTTAAATTTGATATTTAAATGTTCTGAGGTACTTAGTATACTAAAGTTTCCGCTCCCAAATTTGTAAACTTACTTGCATTTGTCTTCAGCTTTTATCTTTCCATTTAAAAAGTAGAGGAATTTTTACTATTGTCTAAAGCTAATCTTGCCACTTAATATCTCATTTCATTAGCCAGCCATCATATGTTTTAGCCTACCATATGAGAGGTACGAGGAATACTATATAAATAAGTTGAGTGGTTTCAGCCATTTTGGAGTATACTTTGCATGGAGAAGACAGATGATTTCAAATGCAGTTAAAATAAATACAGTGTGATAAGCCATACAGGAGTGTATTGTATGCTACTGTGGGAGTATACTTGTTTTTGAAGGCATTGGGAGTATGAAAATGCCCAAGGTGAGTAGTAATTGAGTAGAGAATCTTGAAGATGTATCAACATCACAGGATTGTATAGAATTAAAAAAAAAAAAAAACTGCTGCTAGAGGGATGGAACCAAGGAGAGGTCAGTGTCACAGAAACTGAACAGGAAAGCATCTGGTAACAGGTAGTGATCAGCAGACACTGCTTGGCAGCAGAGTGAGGCCTTGTTCTTTTTTTTGCTCTGAAGGTATTTGGCTCTCTTGATCATATATTCTTGTCTAAATGCTCCCATAGTGAGTAAATGTTTAGTGAGTTTGATAGGTGAGGAATGTTGGAGTCACTGAGTTAATTTTGTTCCTTAGTGCCAAATATAAAGTAGCAAAATGGGGATTTTGTCAAAAAATTTGATGTAAATCTGTTTGATTCTTATTTGGAAGGGGGAGAGTTGGAATAGTTAGGGATTCTTGGGTTTCCTTTTATCCCGGTTCAGGAAATTTGTTTGGGTCATTTGACAGTGATTCTTAGACTTCGTTTTTCATGTGCTTCACTGTTCTTAGAAAAGCTGTTTTAATTCTATTGCCCCCTCTAGACTGTCATTCAGTGCTAAGCCTCCTTGAATTATTTTCCCTCCTGATTAAATAGAATCTGAATTTATAAAGCTAACTAAAGATCTCCGTGTTGCTAAACACAGGGCTTTGTTGTTGTCATTGTTAACTCCAGGTAACTTTGACAGTGTTGAGTACCCTAATTTTAGAAAAATTTTGACTTTGAGACCCTCAAAAGTTTCCATTTGTTTTAGCCAGAGTCTCACTGTATAATTCAAGCAGCCCTTAGATGTACTCTTCTTCTGCCTTAGTCCCTGCAGTGCTGGGATTACAGGTGTGTGCCACCGTGCCTGGCTTCGCTGGCTGGGAAACAGGTGTATTCTGTATTCTGTACCATAGATTTTTCGTCTCTTTTCTGAATGCTCTTGGGAGCTGTTGTTCGCTATTGCATTAAATATCCTGATTAGCGCTTTTAGCAGTAAATGATCTTGTAATACTGGTAAGAACTTATAAAGATTATTGTTATTAATTTGGACAATTAAAATATAAAGTAATCTAGATTACACAAATTTTAGAATGCAGATCTTTCATGCCTGAAGTGCATTCATAAATGTGCTGATAATTTAAGTACACCTGTTACTTATCTAGCATCAAACCTAAATCTTAGTTGCTGTATGGATTATTCATCAGTATTCACAGAATACATTTTTTAAAACTTATTTTTAGCTGAATTGAGAATCTGAATTTTAAGCACTTTTAAAAATACTATGTCATTGCACTTTCTTTATAGTTCTGATTCTAATTCTTCAAAGTGGTTATTCATACTATCATGTTTCTAAAAATTGTGTTTCATAATTTCATGACCAAGTAAAATAGAACGAGGTGTTTGTTTGATAAACACTGCCCTCCTGTGGTTAGAGTACAGTAAATGGTTTGCAAAACTGCTTGTCTTTTTTTTTTTTTTTGGAAGACAGAGTCTTGCCATACAGTCTAGGCTGTCTCAGCTTGAGATCCTCTTGCTTTCCCGTCCTTTCCCTTTCCTCTGGTTCCCTTTTCTGCTGAGGATCACAGGCCTTGACCATCACTCCTGGCTTAGTCTTTCTATTTAAATTAAACTTGTGGTAGATTGTAATAGTTTAATATAGTATGTCATTTTGTTTCTCCTCTCTGTCTTGGATTTTTCTGGTATATCTGTACATTTCACTCCCTTCCGTGTGTTTCCTTAGGTGAGTTAGATGTAAATGAAAGCAAAATGTGATAAGCTATTCAAGAAAGAAAAGGTACATATGTGCAGAAGTGCTAAAAGACTGATCATGTATAATTCAAAAAATATATAAACTTCCTTGGAAAATCAACATTAATAAAAAGACAAAGGATAAACCAGTGGACTTTTGTAGTGTGACAGAAAAGTTTTAATACATTTAGTATAAAATACAGGGTTAATACAAGTAGTGTATAAGGGGCATGAATAACCAATTTGCAAGTGAAGAAATCCAGCTATTAAAGCACCCAATTTTATAATCCATAACACTACTCCATAAATGGTATTTATGATATTTATAATAATGCTTCAGAAATAAATCCAGCATCACTGTTCATCATCAGAAGATGATGGAAAAGCAACTGCTTATTCTGAAAACTGGTAGATACAATCAAGTTGTATACTCTGCTTTTTCTATAAGGAATCATACTTCAGGTAGCCAGATTGTTGATGGAGGAAAGCTTTCTTTTTAGAAGCATTCTAGCTTATAAATAAAAAAGAAATGATAGATTTTTCAGCCCCCGAGTCAAATAATGGATCAAGGTACTGATTAACAGTGGCTGCTAAAAGCACTAAGTTGGAACACTGATGGGAAACTTAATAGATGGATTGGGTGGATTATGTATGTCCCAGTGATGGACTTGGTCTCAAAAGGAGACCAAAGATACTTTGTGTGTTCTCATATAGTGTGATAGGAAATACACAATACTACTTGTGCTCCCCACCTCCCCCAAGCACCACTAAAATAACCTCTCTAGGTGTAAATCTTAGTTTTCAGGAAATAGTAAG
Source organism: Ctenodactylus gundi (assembly GCA_004027205.1). Lineage (NCBI taxonomy): Eukaryota > Metazoa > Chordata > Mammalia > Rodentia > Ctenodactylidae > Ctenodactylus > Ctenodactylus gundi. The sequence continues at coordinate 178,664 of PVKB01001983.1, forward strand.
GGAAGGAGGACTGTATTGGCAAGTGGCCTAAAAACCATGTGTGCTACACTCTGGCAAGAAGTTTGTCGGCATTTTGCCCTTGTTCAGAGACTTTGCTTGTAACTGAAATTAGGGTTGGTGGACTGCTTACTCTGGTGGAAGAAATCTCAAGACAGACTGATGTTAAAACTGTTACATGGCTACTGTTTGCTGCTTTTATCCAGCTTTATAGTGAAAGACAGGTGACAATGACAGAGAGAACAGATGTAAAAAGCTCACAGTCTGGAGTGGAAAAGCATGTGGTTGTTCAAGAGACTAACATTAAACAGAAACCAAGAAGTTGGCAGCAGGACTGTAAAAAAGAGGTCTTCACAGTGACTCAGAAATCAGCAAGATTCCACCTTTTACCAATTAAAGGGTGCAAAGGCAAAAGATCTTGTCCTGTGAAGAGTACCCCAGAACTCCCTGTAGGGCCAAAGAGGGAAGTGTTTGCTGGAGTTCAGCTTCCTAGAGTTCAGCAATCCAGGCACTCAGAAGCTACTGCAACTGTGGCTCAAAGGAGCCAGATTCCTGCTCAAGCCAGTGGCGTATCTTGGAAACCTCTACGCCGTCCTGGCCTTACAGGCTTGCAGAGCCCAGGAGTTGCAGGTTCATGGAGGCTTCCACCCAGGTTTCAGAGAGAGGCCCTGGAAGCCAAGTAGCGTGCCCCTGGGAGGGCAGTGTGTGAAATTGTGAAGGAGAAGCCTAAGGTTGAGTGGAGAGCCTGAAAATTTGGAGAAGCCAGGAGCATGGATTATTGGCTGAGAAACGCAGCAGGCCGTGAGTGGATCCAGCCCAAAGGAGAGAAGATGGAGGTTGCAGTCAGCAGCAGTGCCACAGGGGTGGGACCACCCAAGCCCCTTGGAGCTCATACCTCACCAGCATTTACCCCAGTTCCTAGACATGGAGCTACAGGATTTAACACTTGCCCTGCCAGATTTAGGAATTGTTCTGGTCCTATTGCCTTTTATTACCTTATTCATCCCTTTTGGAATGGAAATGTTTACCCTGTGCCATTTCATGTTGGAAGTGCTTAACTCTTTGGTTTGAACAGGAGCTCACGGCTAAAAGTTTGTCTTACATCTCAGAGGAGACTATGGACTTGGAGTTTCTTTAGCAGTGCTGAAACTGGTAAGACTTTGGTGACTTTTGGAGAAGGACTAACTGCATATTGCATGGGGAGAAGAACATGAGTCTTTTGGGGGCCAGGGGTGAGATGTTGTGGTTAGGATCTGGAGTGTCCCCCAAAAGTCTCATGTATTTTAATGGAACCATGTCATGTTGGTGGATTGGGGTCTGGTCTGGAGGGGGGGATTACAGTTAAGTTAGGATTAAGGGTGTGTAGTGGCCACACCTGGATGCAGGAGGGACTGGTTACTGGGCGGAGACCTGAAAGGATACATAAGCTGCACCTGCCTTCCTGGAGGATTCTGGGACTAGTCTCAACTAGCCTCAGCTTGTCTTCCTGTTTGTCCGTGGAAGTTGCCTCCACCTCTCTGCCATGTACCTCGATTGTTGCCGGCCATCCCTGAATGGACTGTGGCCTTCGAGACTGTGAGCTAAAATAAACCTTTCCTTTCCTAAGTTTGTGGGTGTCGGGTATTGAGTCACAGCAACGAAAAAGTAATTAAGACACCCACTACCACATAAACTCCACAGTGAGTTCAGGACCAACCTGGAGTACAGATTAAGACTGTTCAAAAAAAAAAAAAAAAAGGTGTAAACTTGGGGAACTTGGGTCAGTAATAAAGTAATGTGGTATTAAGGAGTAATAGTTATTTCCTGAGCTACAGAAAAAAAACATTCTTCTGGATTGGAAAAATGTTTCACAGTTTAAAGCACTTGCCAGTGAGCACTAAATACCCGAGTTCAATTTCCCAGCACCACATAAATTGGGTATGGTGGCACATGCCTATAATCCCAGCACTCTGGAGGCTGAGGCAGGAGGATTGCCATGCCATCCTGGGCTACTTGGTGAGTTTAGGAACAGCCTAAACTACAGACCCTGTGTCAAAACAAAACCTGGCATCCTTCTAAGTCTGGGTTCTTTTTAATTTCTTTTTCTTTTTTAAATTTGAGGCAGGGTCTTGATCTGGAGCCGAGACTAGTCCCTGGGCTGTTTGTGAAGCCCAGGCTGGCCTTGGACTCAGTACAAACTGCCTCCCTCAGCTCCCAAGTGTTGGGATTATATGTATGCACCACCACGCCTAGCTTTATATGGTGCTAGGGAATTGAACTTAGGGTCTTGCACTTGCAAGGCAGGCACTTTAACCATTGTGCTATTCCTCCAGCCCCAGTCTTTGTCCTTTTTAGAGGTACATATTAAAGTATTCATGGATGAAAGATTTGAAATTTGCTTTAAAATAACTCAGTGTTTGAATTGGTATTGTTTGGAACTATAGATGAAGCAAGATAGGTAGGCCCTGTGTTGACAGTTGTTAAACATGGATTGTGGTTATGTCGTGGTTCATGGTAGTGCTCTCTCTTTCTTTGTAAATTTTTAAAATTTTCATAATAGAAAATTTGAAAAATTTTATATGTAACCTATTTCCCATTTGTCCCCAGAATATTGGGGACAAATGGGAAATAGGTTTTACCAGATATGCTGTTACATTAGGATTAGAGACAAGTTCAGTTTAGAAGTAACTTCAAGGACTTTTTTGTTTTTGGAGACAGGTTCTTGCTCTGTAGTCTAACTGGTACTGAACTTACTATGTTGTCCAGGAAGGTCTCCAACACATGGCAGTCCTCCTGCCTATGCTTCCCAAGTGCTGGGATTACAGGTGTGCACCATGACTCCTGAATTATGTGGTTCTGGGAAATCAAACTCAGGGCCTTGTTCTTTTTTCCCCACTGTTTTTATTAATCTACAAATGTAATACATAGTATTTACAATGAATTTGGGTGTTTAGTACATCTATGTATCACATCAACTTCACATTCCCTTCCCATCTTCTACCCTTCCACCCCCTCCCTGTCCCTTCCCCCGGCTCCGGCTATCACTTCATATGGTTCCAAAGAATGTCTGTGTTCTGGATTTTCCAAGTCCAAGAAACCATACGGTGTTTAACATATTAATCTAACACCTAAGTCATTTCACTCACGTCACCACTCTACCCTAGCCCCAGCTTCCTATTCCTCTAATGGGTTTGCAGTAGTCAAATCTTGATATTTCCTCTCTGAATCCAACCAATCCCTTCACTGGGATATTCACCAAGAGGTTTTTTTCTCCCCGTATTTTCCTACATCTTTGTTGGTATTAAAACTGGCCTTACCCACCAGTTCACACTAGAAAATAATTATAAGCATGTAGTTCAAAAGGATAGTTAATTTGGCAAAGAAGAAAAATAAATTTCAGTTGCCTTAGCTGAATACTGGAAGGTGCATATTTGTACATTCACAAGGTTATCTTTACATCAGTCAGTTTCCTTAGGATAAACTTTCATTAGTGACCTAATAAATGAATTGCTACAACAAAACAAAGTTAAAACTGTATCACATTGCTACATTAAATGAACTTAAATCTATACCATATAAATATACTTAAAGTGACAGACATGAAGGCAGATCTAGTTATTTCAGAATTTCCTAATTTTCATATCTTATTTACTTATATTTCAGTGATTACTAACCTACTTTTTTCTCAGCTCTTTCTCCTCTAGCTGTTGTCACTTGTTCTCTGGGGTCATTGGTGTTGCAGGTCTCCCTTTCACTGTCCAACTTTCCTTTAAGTATTTTCTGCAATACTGGCTCAGTGGCTGCAAATTCCTTTAAGCTGTCTCTGTCGTGGAAAGTTTTAAGTTCTCCCTTTAAATTAAAAGATAATTTTGCTGGATATAGCAGTCTTGGTTGGCATTTATTTCTTTTAGTGCTTGGATGACATTGCTCCACGATCTCCTTGCTTTTAGAGTTTGGATTGAGAAGTCTGAAGTTAACCTGATGGGCTCATCTTTGTAGGTCACCTTCTGTTTTTCTCTTACCGCTTTTAGTATTTTCTCTTTGTGTTGGGTTTCTAGAATTTTAATTATGATGTGTCGTGATGAGGGTCTCTTCTGATCACAGTTGTTTGGTGTTCTATATGCCAGCAAAAGTTCCATGTTCATTTCTTAGATTTGGGAAGTTTTCCTCCATTATGTCATTAAACATGTCCTTTAAGCCTTTTGTTTTGTCCTCAGTCTTCTGGATTCCCATAATTCTGAGGTTGTTTATCCTTGACTCATCTATCAGCTTTTGTAATGATTTGCTTTCTTTATTTACTTTGTGTTCTTCATGGCCTGTATGTTGCAGTTTAGTCACTTTATTGTCTAGGTCTAACGTAGTGTTCTGAAGTTGTTTAACATGGTTGTGTATTATTTCCTGCATGTTTTTCATATCCTGAATATCTGCATTCAATTTTTCTATATCTCTGTTGTGTATTTCTCTAATTTCTTCTTTTGTCTTCATTATCTTCTGGTCTATTTCTTCTCTGGTCTCTAGTTGCTTTTCAAGGCTTACTTTTTGCTTATCTTGTGTATAGTTGTAGCTCTTCTGCTGTTTGTTTTATTTCCTGCTTTAATTCACTGAATTTCTGGGCCCAGAAGTTGCCATCATTTTTGCCATATTCATCTTTATTTACCCTGACTTCATCTCCTGGGATTTCAGGTCTTTTTGTAGGAAATTTGTAACTGCGCTTTTCCAGTTCTTCTTTGGTGTTCTCTAATTTCTTTTCAAGGCTTGCTTTATGCTTATCTAAGTGTTTTTGTAGCTCTTGCTCTGTCTGTTTTATTTCCTGCTTTGCTTCCTGGTTTAATTTCTGCTTTAATTCACTGACTATCTGGGCCCAGAAGTTACCATCATTTTTGTCCTTTTCTTTGGGTTCTGCAGTTTCAGCACCCTTTGCACCCTCCCCTGGGGAAATCAGATCTTTTTGTATAAGATTTCTTACCATGTTTCCCCATGGTTCTGCCACCTCTGACTGTCTGGTGTGCAGGAAAGAAAATTGCTCCTGCTGATGTCACTGCCTGCAACGGCTGTTGAGCTCCATTTCTGATCTGGGATCCCGGGGCCTTTTCTAGGGGGAGCGCACCCTGCGTTTGTAATACACACACCCGCAGGTTGTTGCTTCTGAGGCTGGGGCCGCCCTCTGCCAATAATTCCCACTTATCCGGATCCGCACTTACCTCGGAGTGAGGTTCTGGCCTGCGGACCTTGTTTGTGATCTGTGGGTGCTGGAAACTCGGGGCCACGCTGAGTGGGCTGCTTCTGACCCACCCACAGCCTGCTCTCCCGTTGTTGTGTGCTCCATCCTCTCCCAGCTCCGTTCCCTCAGATGTTCAGGTCCCCGTGAGCTTTCCTCAGGGAGCCGCTTTCCTCTGGGAGCCGTTTGCAGCCGGCTGGGGCGGCTCTGGACTGCGGGGATTTTTTTCCCCCTCTGGTTTCGATGATCCTTCAGAGTTTCTGGCCTCCCGCTGGTCGCCCTTCAGTTTCTGGGGATGCTCCTCTCTTTTCCAGCTACACCAAACACGCTTTTTGTAACTATCTTCTTGACTTTTTAAGTGAGTTGATGAGGAGACATTGTGCAGTGGTGTTACTCAGCCGCCATCTTGACCGGAACTCCCTCCAGGGCCTTGTTCTTGCTAGGCAAACACTGTAACTGCCGAGCTGAGCCACCAAGAAATGTTTTTATGTTTTATTTTCACATTAAAAACCAGTCAAATTTTCTTCGGCCTCAAAGAGTGTGTTGATGTAAAATAAAATGAACACCAGCTGCGAGCTTCACTTTTTTCTTAAATGGGTACTTTAAGGATTTAATTGAACTTTTTTCCACCTTCAAACTATATACACCTTTAAGTATTCTAAGAAAATACAGCATACTAATTTTCTAAATATAAGCATTGTAAATGCCTAACATTAATAGAACTATTTATAAACATTTTTATAGGAGAATAAATATCACTTAAGGAATGATAACTAGTTGCCTCACTTTTATAATGAACAGAAGACATAAAAAGTTAGTTTGGTCCTTGTTAAAAAGGCACAAAAACTTAAGTCTCCATTTATCAGTAGCTTAATGTTGTCAACACATTTAATTCTGTTTATATAATAGTAAAATCCAACCATATTAAAGTAATTTTTTCTCTAGTTAGTAAATAAGAAAATACTGTCGGTTACTATTTTCATGCTGAATATATATTTAATATGTTTATAGTAATTTTCATTTTCTATCTCTTTGGGCAGAAAGCCAAACAGCCATGCAACCTTATTCTCTAGGTTTGCTCATCACTCCTGATGCAATTGGTATTTGAACTCATGTGATCTGATTCATGACTGATCAAACTCTTTTTTACTTTTAAACACAAGTGTCTCATTCTCTCGTGTTTCACTTTTGTTTTTTCTTGTAGAATAGACTTATTCTTTGGGTTTATATGTGGATATTTGTGATATGAAGGAGATTTAAATAATAGAGGAATTATTATATGATTGCTGTTTTGGCATTTTATTTAAAATTATTTGTATTTTTGTAAAATTTGATGTGATTGGTAAGGATTAGTGCAGGGCATTGTTTATTGTGTGTGATAAGGGTAGTGGGACAGTCACAGGGCCGGTGGCTTGAAACAAAGTATGCCTTCTTTATTTATCTACCTTAGTGATACTGGTAAAATTTTATGAGTATCTGGCAAGCCTGATTTTTAGAGACAAAAATCTCACCATAATTATTTATTTATTTTTGAGGCAGGGTATTATTGCTCTGTAGTTCAGGCTAGTCCTAAACTCACTATGTAATACAGGGTGGTCTTCATCTCTAAGAATCTTCCTGCTTCAGTATTTACCAGTGCTGAGATTACAGACATGCGCCACCACACCTGGTTTATGTAATTTGTTTGTTTATTTATTAAGAGACAAAATCTCACTAAGTTTCCCAGGCTAGCCATAATTTGCCATACTCTTACTTCAGCCTCCCAGTTAGCTGGGATTATAGAAGTATGTCACCATGCCTGGTTAGTCAGACCTTTTAAGTATTTATCTGTAAGATTATATATAAGAGTTTTAAAATGCGGTATAATTAAGGTCATAAACTTTTTTATAGGAATTTTGATTGGGAGGGATCATGAAAGAAACTTGGGATACAGTCTTTATATGGTGTTTACAAACATATACACGTAAAAATCTGTTGAGCTTTATGCTTAAGATTTCCATACTTTAGGGGCCAGAGGAGTACCTCAGTAGTTACAAGTATCTGTGTTGATTCTCAGGCCTGTGATTCCAACACTTGGGAGGCTGAGGCAGGAAGATTGCTGTGAGTTCAAGGCCAGCCTGAACTATGGAGTGAGTTCAGGACCAGCCTTGACTACAGAGTGTGACCCTGTCTCAAAAAAAAAAAAAAGATTTTCATACTTTATGATAGAAAATTTGCATTGCAACAATAACAACACAGTGGGGAGAGAATAGCCATATATAGAAGATGAAATTTTACCGGAAATTATAGAGAGAAATAAATAATAGAACAGATTGAGATGACTTAGATGTTGGAGGTTTCAGACATTGGCTTAAAAGTAGCTATAATTAATAGACTGGGTGGAGGGTGTAGCTCAAGTGTAGCAACTGCCTGATGAAAGGCTGTAGTAGGTTCGTTCTCCTGCCCTGAAAACAATCTCTCTCTGTCAGAGAATAAGGTGGAGAATATTGATGTAAAATTCAAAACTTTAATGGAATGGAAATTTTAGACTACGGGAATATAAAAACTAAGATGTCAGTGGTTTGGTTTAATGTAGATTTTTCTAGCGTAATAATTGCTTCTTTGGCTGGTTTAAAAGTCAAGACAGTATGAATAGTGAAGCAGAAAGAGGAAAAAATAATACAGTAGAGAAGAGGGTCTATGAGACATAGTAAGAACAAACCTTAAACATTGGCAGTTGGTTTGTAATGAGGAAGCAGAGAATGGGCAGAAGCAATATTTGAAAACCAGTACTAAAAACAAAGCCCAGTGGCCAAGAACGTTCCAGGAGTTCTGTGAATATCAAGCAGAAAGTTACTTGTAAGCACATAATAATAAAATTGCAACTAAAGCCAGAGGGTTGATTGGACCAGGAGGCAGAGGCATTATCTTCAAAGGACCAGCAGTAAGGCCAAAAGTTGACTTCTAAGTAAAACTGTGGAAACCAGAAGAAAACATACTGATAACTTTGTGTTGAAGAAAATAATTCCCAGTCTAGACCACTATACCCAGTATCTTCACAGAATAGAGACAAAATAAATACAACTAAAAACAAGTTTATCACTAGCTGATTTACATTGAGGGAAATATTAAAATGTTTTGCCAGCAGAATAATTTCAGGTGGAAGTGTGGAGATATGCTGGACAGAAAATGCATAGGAGCACATCAATGTATAAACTAGTTATATATACAGCAGTTACAGAAATATTGTATGAGGTGAAATAGAGGCAGTAATTGGAGGAAGTGTCCTGAGGTTCTCTGAAGTGACAATTAGGAAAGAGAAAATGGAAAATCTCTCTTTTGGGAATGAGCACATTTCCAGGTAGCTTATGTATGAAGGAAAAAGCCACAGTGCCATTTAGAGAGCAAGCATGAACTGGTAATGATAAAATGACATTTTAATACTTGGAACATAGCAAAGTTCTATATAGAGTAGAATTTGTGTCCTTCCTCACATCTATTAGAAATAAACAGTGATAGGAGCCAGGGATGTGGCATGGTAGAATGTTTGCTTGATGTGTACAAAGCTCTAGTTTCATTCCAAGAACCACAGAAAGAAAGGGAATGGTGAGAACACTGGTTAATAAGTAGCCACCTCAAAAGGTAACTTTCTGAAGACGAACATATCAACTGAAATCAACATAAAAATGTCATTTTAAGGCTAGTGTGACAATTATCTTCATCTGAGAATGTCTTTCTGCTCTGTTTCTGAAGAGTATTTTCGCTAGAGAGGGAGTTTTGGATCACCAACTCCTTTCTTTCTACGCTTCAGAATATTTTCCCACTGCTTCTGTACTCCATGGTTTCTGATAAGAAATCTATAGTCATTTTAACCATTGTTCTCCTACTTGCATTATTTTTATGGTGCAGGAATTTTTTGGTAATTTTTTAATATATCTGGGTATAAATTTCTTTGATGTCTTGGGGGAGTTTTTTTTGTGTTTTTTGTTTTTGTTTTTTGTTTTTTTTTTTTTCCTGGACAGCCTCTTGCTGTGCAGTCAAGCCCTGACTCACTGTATAGCCCTAGTCTGGCCTTGAACTCAACAGCAATCCTCCTTCCTCAGCCTCCCAAGTGCTGGGATTACAGGAATGTGCCACTGTGCCCTGCTTCTTTGTTCTATTTGCATTTATCACCAAATTTGGGATATTTTCTATTACACATCTTCACATGTGTTTTCTGTACCTACAATGTTTTTTCTCTTCCTTTGTGACTCTCATGATACGGATGTTAAAACTTTTGATGCTTTCCTGTTGAATGTGTTCATTGTTTCTGCCTCTCTTATCTCTAGTCTGCTATTGAGTCCTTCTAGAAAATTTCAGTTTTTAAACTTAAGTTATTGTGTTACATTATTAGTTGTAAAATGTTATTTTATGTTTATGTGTAAACAATTTGAAACAAAATAAGAAACATACACGTTTGTGTGTGTATGTATCTCCCTCTCCTTGCTGAGCCTGTTATTTATTGTTTTCAGGACTTTACTCTGATCATCTTTTGTTTTCATTTTTGAGATGAATTTTTTCTTTGTTGTCCTGTCAATGGTGGTTTCAGACACCTGACCTTAAGCAGTCCTGCTTCAGCCTTCTCAGCTGGGACTGAAAGTGACTGTCATATCTGGATACCACGACTTTTGAAGCATGGTTGAATTAGCTGGTTTCATCTGATAATTCCAACATTTGTGTCACTTTAGGTCTGCCATGTGTAGCTAATTTTTTCTCTTCTTGAGTTTTTATTTAAATCTTTTCCTGGATCTATATGTTGAGTGATTTTGGGTTGTATACTAGACATTTTCGTGCTGTTAAAATACTCAATCTTGATTGAGAGATCATATTAAGTCACTACATTGCCAAGCTGTGCTAGAACTTGGTATCCTCCTGCCTCAGTCTCCCAGAGTGCTAGGATTACAGGAATGTGTCACTATGCTTGCTTGGGGATGTTTTTTAAAAGCAGAATTTGACCTCATTTAGGTTCAGTTCACACTTCCTTCTTTTGTGGATTAAAATCCCATTGACTAGTTTTCAAAGCCTTTGCCGAGCTATTTGAGTATGTTTTGCTTTATGCCACCTAATATCTAATTTGGGAATTACATATTGATCTACCTGATAGTAATAGCAGGTGAAATACTCAGAACTGGGTGGAACCCAGGAATGTTTATAGAATTCATGCTATCACTTTCTCAAGCTCTTTTCTCTTTACAATTTTCCCAGTACCTTTTTGGTCCCTAGAGACATGTGTAATATGCCTGGAAAATGGTGTTTTGCTTTACTCTCAGTCTACCTCTATCTTCTTTCCCTTATCCTTTTCCTCTCTTCCTCTCTTCCATACTCCTTCTCGTCCTTTTTGTCTACTTCATGGCACTGGGAATTGAATCTAGAGGTGCTGTACCACTGAGCTATACCCTGCTCCTTTCTATTTTTCATTTTGAGGCATACTAGCTTGGAACTTGCTGAACGTCCTGCTTCAATCTCCTGAGTATCTACCTCACCCAGCTCACTGCACACTTCTGTGAAAGTGTTTACCTCCAGTGCCACACAGTGGATGATAAAAGAATATAATAGTGGAGATTCTCATGAGACCAGAAGAGTTTCCCCTTTTTTTTTTTTTTTTTTTTTTTGTGAGTTTTAGGTCCCTGTCTAGCAACTAGTATTATCACTGCCACAGCTGCTGCCATGGGATTGCCTGGGGAAGAGACAGAAAGAAAGAAAAGGGAGGGAAAAATAACCAAGTTAAAAAACAACCCATGGGATTTCTCCTTACTGTTTCTTAGCACTTAAGAAGGTCTTTTACTGTGCCTCCGATCAAAACAGACTTGGTACTTTCTCTCTGTATTATTTGTGTGGTTCTGGGTTTGGGGTCATTGATGAATCCATTCCAGGAGCTACCAGAGGAAACAACCAAGAAACTCACTGCTGAGCTTATGGTACTTTTCTTGTGGTTTCCTCCCCAAGCTGCCTGCTACCATTTTCAGAATCTTCAAATGGCTGCTAATGAGCTCTCACCATTTAGTGGGGGAGACAGAATGAACTGTGCTTACTCTTGTCTACCAGAACACAAATATCATTTAAATTCTATTACAACTGTATTATTCAAGAATTTGTTACACTATGTTATACTAGGCTTTCCTGGAAATACAAAAAATGGATGATTTTAAGGTATTTACTGCAAGTCACAAGTAGGGATGCTGTGTGTGGGTGGTGGCAGAAAGCAAACAATTTCATGTTCATAGTTAATATTTGAATTACTAATTTTAGCTTTTTTGATTTATTTCTGCTATAAGATTTGAGTTACTATTTGTGATTGAGGGAGAGAAGATCTAGAATGAAAATTCTTGATATGTGTTTTGGATGAATCATTAAGACATAATTACAAGAAATACAGTTATATATATGATAGAATTTAAATAAGTAATTTATTGTTATTTACTTGTTTCCCAGGTCTTAGAAAAATATCCCAATACACCCATGAGTCACAAAGAAATTCTTCAAGTCATCCAGAGAGAAGGACTAAAAGAAATCAGGTGAGTTATTTAAATATTAATAACAATTGTAATTCTTGGTTAAAGTATTTGATTGTATATGGTAGTACCGTTTAGTCTTAAAGATTAGTTGTTTAGTAATAAGTATGTTTTAACTTTGGTTTATTCAATTGTCAGATCTTTGGGGTTTTTAAGTCATAGTACTGATATAAAAGTAAATGTTAATGTTTTAAAAACTTCTTAGAAAAGCTGGACATGGTGGCGCACGCCTGTAATCCCAGCACTTAGAGGCCAAGGCAGGAAGATTGCTATGAGTCCAGGACCAGCCTGAATTACAAAGTGAGATCCTGCCTCAAAATAAATAAATAAATAAATATTCTTAGTAGATATCTATCTTGAAGCCCATGCACCTTATTAATTCACAGGAAGAACTGGAGCCATCTATGAGCCTTCATCTGTATGATTTAGGTTTTTGATTTAGTAAGATTTGTTGTTAGTATATAAAATTACTACAGTTAAGGGAGAACGTTAGTCTAGGAAGAAATAGAAATAATACTTCTAAGAAGAATAAAATGGAAAAGATATATAAGATAGTTCATGTATGCTGACATAGGCTTACAGTGTGGAAGTAGTCTGAGCTATTTGGGAGGCTGAGATAGGGACATCACTTAGGTCCATGAATTTGAGACCAGCCTAGGCAATCTAGCAAGACACTGTTTCAAAAAAAAAAAAAAAGACTTATTTAAATATACTAGAATGGTCTCAGTAGAAGATTAGATCATGCACACTTTAATTTCTGAGATTCATTACAATAACACCAAGTAATAAGTGTTCAGAATTCAAATCCTGTCAAAATGTTAACAGTTATGTTAAAATTGCTTTGTATATTTTTTTCTTGTGTGGCCTTAGTGTATTAGACAGGGAAATACAAACATAACACACAAGGGGGACGCCAGCCTTCTCTTATGTCTCTTCCGTGCATGCACAGCTGTGACCTGTGTGAGAGTTCTGCAGTCCCATGGGAGCCCACCTCTATGGCAACACACCACGGGGTGGTGACAGGGTGGATTGAGGGTATCATGACACATGTCTACTCCTCTGCTGCCTCCCTCTCAGTCCAGCCTTATGCCTCTGTCAATTCTGATATAATGTCCACTGAGGGCAAAGTTCTGGCACCTGTGTCTCACTAGCAGGAGACCAGGGCCATGGATTATTAAGTAGAAGAACGTAGCTATGGGAGACAATCTATGAAAGCTGAGGGGTCTGATTTTAGCTTGATACAGTAATTTGGTGATTTCTTTAAGGCAGAAATTTGGCAATCTACATTACAGAGATTTTAATTAAGGATGGGATGGTAGTGGTGCTTTGAAGCTGCTATTACTAGTGGTTCTTAACTATGGATGGTATTGTATGATACCCGTAGACAACTTGGTGGGACAGAGACGAATGACTATTTTGAATGGTCTTAGTAGCTTGAGAGGGGAACATAATATGACATTTAGTGAGCAGATTAACAGATGGTAAATCTCCTGCATTGTCCTTCACGTTGTATAGTTATTCAGCCAGATGCCAATTGTGTTATCCTTGAGAAATTTATAGATGGCATTATATTTTCTAATAAATAGTTATTGCATATTCTAGTTTTTAATTCTCGTTTTCCTTTAACATGAAATTTTATTTGATAATTTCTAAAACTGAGTTTTCTTTTCTAAAACAGCTTAAAAATTTTTGTTTTAATTTGTGACCAGACATCAGTAAGTTGGAAATAAGTTAGATTTGCTTAATTGGCATGAAAAATCAAAATATAAATTAGCATATCCCACTTTATATATTATGTTCTGAAAAACTGAGTGTAAATATTAATAAGTTAAAGTAGTACTTTTCTTTGAGACGGGCCTTCTTTCTGTAACCCAGGCGGGTACTGAACTTACTGTGTAGCCCAGGCTGCCCTTGGATTTGGCAGTCCTCCCACCTCAGCCTCCTGAGTGCTGGGATTATAGGCATGTAACCCCATGACCAGCTTTATGTGGGGCTGGGAAATCGAATCCAGGGGCAAGAGCTTTAACAAACTCTTGTGTCTTTCCTCCAGCCCTACTATGCTGAATTTTAAAAATCAGCTATTAAAAGTGTACTCTATAAAATTATTTAAAAATCATTTTTAAATTATTGGTGACACAACTAAAACTTCTTTGAATTAGATTTATCTCATTAGGATTAATTAAGGCACAGTATCTATTTAATCACAGGTGAATTTGCACAAAGTATAGGAGAAAGTGATAGCATTTTTATGACTCAGACAAATTCTGTAAAATATTCTAATATCCTTTAGTGCTACTGATATGGAGTAGGAATAAGTCTTTTTCTAATATTTTTGACACCAGGAAAATACATGAGGAAATCTGATATATAGAGAACGGACTCTGTTAAACTTTTGTCACTTGCAGTGTCCTTTAACATAGTAAGGCTCTAGGAACAAAAACTTTCCTTTAGCATTTCCAGGGAGCAGGCAAGAATAGTAAATAAGTAAAGAGGTCAGGAGAAAGAAGAGTAAAAGGCAGTGTTTTCTTTCTTTCTTTCTTTCTTTCTTTCTTTCTTTCTTTCTTTCTTTTTTTTTTTTTTTGTAAAGCAGCAAGATTGTGGAGTCATCAGAAATAACCCCCATTTCACTTAGTGACAATTTACAAGTGGCTCTTCCTGGCTAAACTATACAGTTGTGGTTAGCTAGTTCTGTGACCACAAAGCAGTTCTTTTTGAGTCACTAGTGACTTCCATTTTACCAGATTCATTTGAATTTTAATCCTTGCCTCTTACCTCTCAGGAGTTATTTGACATTGTACACTATTACTTCTTGCTTGAAACTTCTGTTACCTTAATTATTACCTCAGACAGTCCTTTCTTTCCTTCCTCTGTAGTTTTTTCCCCTTAGTTTCTTTGTTGATAACCTCTAAGTTAAGTGCAGTTTTGTCCACTGTTGTAGCTGTAAATATCATTTGTTTAGTCAGTTCTCATACTTGTAGGGAAATAATAACTCATCTCAGCCTTTGTACGCATGACCCCAGCTTTTCTTCAGTTATTTGACAGGTTAACTCTTTCATATTTCAGTTAGACTATTTCTTTTTTAAGTATTTTTGGCTGACTTTATGATTTTGATCTCATTCTTGTCTTAGTTTATTGCAGTATTCTTTGTTTCTCATAGAACTCTTTTACATGAAGATAGTTCAGTGAGAACAATATTGTTCTTTTTGTGTGGTACATAATAGGTATTGAAAGCTTACTTGTTAATGAATATATAAAGTATTAGATCGTGTTCAAATGTAGTTGTGGTTAATTTAGCTCTTGCCGCAGTGAAAGATTACAAAGTGAGACACATATTGTGCTTATTGAAAGTATACTGCTTCTGTTTTTATTCCACAGACCATCATACATGTCTTGCAGCTCTTTTTATTTTTTTCTACACTGACATTTTGAAGAATCTCTCTTTAATTTCCATTGTTCTGTATTTCATTTTATTTTAAAGTATATTAAAGTGAAAACAGCCCAGATATTCATCAGTAGTAAACAAATTGTGCTGTCTACATATAATAGAATATTGTTCAGCCTTTAGAAATGAATTTATGATACCTGCAACAACACAGATGAACCTTGAAAACATCATTATAAGTGAAATAAGCCAGACCCAAGAGAACAAATACTGTATATGCTTCCACTTATATGAGATATCCCAGATAGGTAAATTTATTATAGAGGTAGAAAGTAGAACAGATAACCAGGTACTAGAATTGGGAGTTATTTTCTAGTGGGTACAGAGTTTTAGAAGGAGTAGTTAATTTTTTACTTGTCTCTTTAAGAAGTTAAGTGGTAAGATTGAAAATCATTTGTCCGGAGTGTGAATTTCTGTATGAGTTCGTTAGAAACATGTCTTCGTTAGAAACATGTCTTCCTTTTAGAAGAAAATACATTTAGTTTAAATGTGTCTTGCAAACTATAAAGCGTAGCAGCATTTTGGAAATAGAGGGCTGGAGGAATAGCTCAGAGGTTAAAGTACCTGCCTTTTTCAAGCTTAAGACCCTGGGTTCAGATCCTCAGCACTACATAAACCAGGTGTGGTGGTGCATGCCTGTAATCCCAGCACCCAGGAAGCTGAGGCAGGAGGATTGCCCTTAGTTTGAGGTCAATCTGGACCCCCATAGTAAATTCAGAACCATTTTGGACTACAGAGCAAGACCTGTCTCAAAAGAAAAGAAAACAGGAAAAGATCTTTAACCCCTCCCCCCATGACTGTAAGCCCCGTTGTATTCTTTTTATACCTTGGTGCACATTCCTTTTGAAGGTAGTTTGTGATTCTCATAGAAGTCATTTTTTTCTTCTGCACTACTGAGTCTCACCCCATATCCCCTCCTGTAAGAATCTTGTAGGAAGAATGAAATACAGTTGTTGGTGTGTAAGGGGAAATGGATCATGATGTAGGCCAGGAAATATTTAAGAGCTGATTATGATATACTGGGTTGGAGTAAATAGCAAAAGTATTATGAAATTTTTTAAAAGTAGCTTCAAAGAGCAAAATAAAATTAATGAGGACAGATGAGTGTGTGATATTTATTATTCATAAACAAAAAGTTAATTTCTATACTGTTAACCACTAAGTAGCTGTTTTAGAAAATCATAGTTTACAAAATAATTTTAGAAAAACAGTTCTAAAATTTGTTGAGCAACAACTTCTTACTCAGTTTTTTATAGCTAAAATACAGCCTAATTGTCCTATCTCTTAACATCAATCTCAATAATAACATGGTAGTTATTTCCTGGGCTTGAACACATCAGCAGAGAATCACTTTTTTCAAATTTGAAGTGCTTGAAAATAATTCTGTGAACTTTTTTTACATTTGCTTTTATGTAGGTAATTTCATTTTTAAAAATATATTACTCATTGAGTAGAAATTCTATTAGGTTTTCTTGGTTGAAGAATCCCCATTCATACTATCGTAGCTCATCTATTGACCCTGGATCGTGTTATGCATTTATGTGGTTCTGTTGAAAGAATCATTTACTATTTTTGTTTCCCTCATACGACACTGGAAATGAAATCATGATTCATAGTTATTTGTCCACTTGTATGTATGCTTCTGTTAACTCTCTAAGGGAAATTATTTAGAATTTCACTTCACCTTGAATAAATGTGGCATTTATGGCAACTGACTGCCATTAGCCATCAATATGTAAAATAACCCCATGAAAATTTAAGATAATTTCGGTTTGGAGAATGAAGATTTTAGAGTTTGCAGGGCAAGTAACTCAGACCCCCTGGCTATTTATTTATTTATTAGACAGGGTATCACTATATAATCCGGGCTGGTCCTGAATACCCTCTGGAAGCCCATGGCAGTCCTCTTGCCTCAGCCACCTGAGTGCTGGATTTATAGGTGTGTACCACCACACTCAGTTTATGTGGTGCTGGGGAATTGAACCCAGGGCCTTGTGTTTGTTAAGTAAGTATTCTAACCATTGTACCATTCATCCAGTCCATTTATTTATTTATTTTTTTGTTTCGCCTGGCTTGAGTTTATGTTTCTTCCTATGATTACAAGCTGTGCTTTGATCTGGAAGTTTTAGAGAAGATTCTGATGGCTGTTGGGAAATTTTCTACTGTCCTTATCAATGTAGTTTTACAGTAGTCAAGGTGCAATCAGAGGACAAAAACTAACTACATGATAATTTGGACAAGGAAGCTAGTAACCAGAAATTATTAGCTGACTGACCAGGAATTAATTAATCAAAGGTAGAGAGAACACAAAAGTAAAATATAATATAGTATAATAGTAGAATAAGAACAACTTACTGGAGCAACTGTGTGTTTTGGAAGTCCCCAGCAGCACTCTGAAGGTTGATAACTTGCCTCAAAGTACTATGTGTAATACACTGAAGCTCCTTATACTCACAGTTATGGGAAGAAATAGGAAAAGGATACAGATTAAAATCGGCCAAGGGAAGAGACCTATGGCAGTTGTCAAGGTAAAGTAGCAAATACAGAGCTTCCATTGGTCCTCTTTTCATGGATTTAGAACAGCATTGCTGTATAGACATCAAGTTTGTGATGATATGCAAGGAATATGGCAGGTGAAGCTGTCTGAAGCCACCATGTCCAAAGTTTTTACTAGAGTTCTGTCATACAGGCATGATTGATTGCCCAAGTGTTCCCTCTGAATTTCTAGGTCTTAGTTCCTCCAGAGACCAGCTGGCATCAAGTGACCCAGCCCCCTACTCTAAGTCGCATTGTGACAATCTATCTGGCCTTCTAGTCCATGATTGATTACCTTTCAGAAGTCAAAGAAAGCCAGACCACCTGGAAATATGAACATGCTTCCTATTCCCATGTGAATTGGGTTTTAACTTTCTTTCCCAGTATGCCAGTTTTTGAATTTTAAAGTATTTTGAGACAGTTCCTTTTTAAATTATTTACACATATCATCTCCCTTTCCCCTTCATACCTCTCACTCCCCTTTTCCTTTCTCTTTCCCCTTCCTTTTTCCTTTACACAATGTCCATCTTCCTTATCATTTACAGTTTTTATGGTTTGGTTTTCTCATATTAGAGAGACCATATGATATTTAACTTTCTGGCTCTGATTGAATTCACTGAGCATAAAGATCTTAAGGTGCATCCATTTTCCTACAAATGACCCAAATTTGTTATTCTTAATGGCAGAGTAATAATCCATTGCATATATTTACCACATCTTATTTATCCAGTCATCTGTACTCCAGCATATTGGCTTCTTCCAGGATTTGGCTATTGTAAATTGTGCTGCTGTAAACATGCATATGTGCTATACGCATGTATCAGTATAGTATGATGACTAACTTGGGAAGATACCCAGAAGAGATCTTGCTGGGTCAAATGGGATGTCGATGCTCAGTTTTCTGAGGGATCTCCACACTGCTTTTCATACTAGTTGTACCATTTTGCAGTCCCACCAGCAGTGTAGGAGTGTTCCTTTTTCAGGGCCTTGCCAGCATTTGTTGTTCTTTGAGTTCTTAAGAGCAGCCATTCTTACTGGTGTAAGATGGAACATTAGCTTTGTTTTAATTTGCATTTCTCTGAGGGCTAATGGTGTTGAATTTATTTTTATGTATCTATTGGACTTCTTCTGAGAACTGTTTATTTCAGATTCCCATTTTTTGATTGGCTCCTTCATTTTGGAGTTCTTTACAGTTCTTTGTATATTTTTGATAATAGCCCTCTATCTGAGAAGTAGCTGCCAAATATTTTTTTCCCATTCTGTGGGTGCTCTCTTCACTCTGTTGTTTCCTTTGCTATGCAGAAGCATTTTAATTTTATATAGTCCCATTGGTCAATTTTTGGTGTCATCTCACTTTCTTTGGGTGTTTTATGAGAAAGTTCTTGCCTACTTTTTCTTGCAACAAGTTCAGTGTTTGTCTTTTAATGTCTAAGTCTTTGATCCATTTTGATTTGATTTTGGTACATGGTGAAAGTTGTGGGTCTAGTTTCAGTATTCTGCGTATGGTTAGCCAGTTTTCACAGCACCGTTTGTTAAAGAGGCCATCTTTTTTCCAGTGTATATTTTAGCCCCTTTGTCGAAGATTAGATGGCTGAAGTTTCTCGGAGAGGTTTGGCATCCTCAGTTTTATTCCATTGAGGCACCTGTCTGTTTTTGTGCCATTGCTGTGTAATATAATTAAATATCTGATACTGTGATCTCTCTTGCTTTTGTTTTGTTGCTTAGGATTGTTTGGCCTTTTCTTGGCCTCTTGTACCATATACATTTTTGGGTTATTTTTTCTGGTTCTGTAAAAAATGCTTCTGGTTTCTTGGTTCGGATTGCATTGAATCTGTATATCAGTTTAGTTATTATGGCTGTTTTGACAATGTTGGTTCTGCCTATCCAGGAACAAGTTCTATTTTCTAAAATTCTCTTGGATTTCTTTTTTCAATAGTTTTCAGTATAGAAGTCCTTCACTTGCTTTGTTAGGTTGATTCCTAGGTGTTTAATTTTCTTTGAGGTAACTATGAATGGAATTGTTTTTCTAATCTCTTTGTGTTTTCATTGTTGCTGTAGAGGAATGCTGCTGTTTTTATTGTGTATTGATTTTATATTCTGCACCTATTTGTTTAGTAAGTTTCTCTTTAAGCCCACTGACCATTGCTTGCATTTCTTCAAGAATATCTTGTTTGAACTCATTTATGTGCTTTTTGACATCCTTCCCTATGAGTTACACTTTTTCAAGGCCCATGACTGTAATTTCTGGGGACTCAGGAGTTTCTGTGTTTGTCTTATTGCTATGTCTTCCCATTTTGTGTTGCTGAGGCCTTCACTGTGAAGGTCTAGCTGAAAGATTTCTGTGAAACAGATATGAGGGTGTGTGGAGGAGCCAAAAGTCCTCTTAATTTCTGTGCTGGGAGTAGGCACGAGGGAGGACTCAACAGTCCTGTGGTCTCTGAGGAGGCTTGCCCACCTCGAGGCCCCTCAACAAAGCTGCCTGTCCTGGCTTCCCACTCAAAGGGCAGGGCTCTCCATCCTCGGAGGCACTCCTACTACTCCCTTACTACCTCTTTAGGAGGTCAGTGGCCTTTCTTCCTGTTCTCAGCAGTCTCTTGTGCCAGTTTCTTTCTGGGCATTGTTTTAAGAATGTCCCCAGAAACGGATGTGCCTGAATGAGCCTTATTCTACTTTAAACAGTTCAGGCTCAGGCTTTTTTCTTTTCTTTTTTTTTTTTTTTTTAATGAAATGGCTCTTGCCTATGTCACTTCCTGTTACGGCTCTCCAGCACTGCTTCTCCGTCTAGGCTCCAGGGGCCTTTTCTACGGGAAGCTCTCAGTACCTTTGCAGCTTGTACTTCGACCAGCTTGTAGTCTTCTAAAGTAGCTAGTGCCTTTATTGACTTTTTCCTCATTGTTGTTTTCTTAAACTATTTTACTCATTTTTTTTACACATATCATATCCCTTTCCTGTTCTCACCCTCTCAGCCCCCAGCCCCAGGTCTCATTTTTCCCTCTCCAGAAAGGCTGTCTTTCCACTGTCTTCTATTTCTGTTTTGCTTTTCTTTTTTATGGCTTGGCTTTCTCATATTAGAGAAACCTTACAATATTTAACCTTCTGTGTCATGATTCTTTTTAATAGGCATAATGAAATCAAGGTATATCCATTTTCCTACGAATGACTCATATTTTTCTTTCTTTATGGCAGAGTAGCACTGAATTATATGTATGTGTGTGTATATTATGTGAGTATATATGTGTATATTGTATTTGCGTATATATATTTATATCTCACATCATCTTTATCCATTCATCTGTTGGTGGACATACTGGCTTCTTCCAATATTTGGCTATTATAAATTGTGCTGCTATAAACATGGGTATGCATGTACCACTCTTGTATGATGACTTCAGCTTTTGGAAAGATAACCAGAAGAGAGGTATAGCTGGGTCAAATGGTAAATCTATTCTTAATTTTTTGAGGAGTCTCTGTAATGCTTTTCCTGGTGGTTATACCCATTTACAGTCCTATCAGCAGTGTGGGAGTATTCCTTTTCTCCCACAGCCTTGCCAGCATTTTTTTTTTTTTGAGCTCTTAATAGCAGCCATTATTACTGACATTAGATGGAACTTCTGTGTGATTTTGATTTGCATTTATCTGATGGCTAAAGATAGTGAACATTCTTTCATATATTTATTGTCCATTTGGACTTCTTCTGAGAAGTGTTTATTCATTTCAGATTCCCATTTTTTGATTGGGTCCTTTATTTTGAGGGTTATAATTCTTTACAGTTCTTTGTATATTCTTGATAATAGTTCTCTGTATGAGGAGTATCTGGCAAAGGTTTTTTTTTTTTTTTTTTTTTTACATTCCACTTGTGCCTTCTTTACTCTTGATTATTTCCTTTGCTGTGCAGAACTTTTTAATTTGATATAATGTCATCTGTAGATTCTTGGTGTTATCTCACTTGCTTTGGTGTTTTGAGAAAGTCCTTGCCTATGCTTGTCTTGAAGGGTTTTGCCTATTTTTTATGCCAACAAGTTCAGTGTTTTCATTTTGCTTGCTAGGTCTTTGATCTGTTTTGATTCGATTTTGGTCCATGGTGGAAGATGTGGGTCTAGTTTCATTCTTTTGCATGTGACTATCCCAGAACCATTTGTTAAAAAAAAAAAAGGCTATCTACACACGTGTGTGTTTTGGCCTGTGTCAACAGTTCACTGAAGGTACTTACTCAGGGGTGTCTGTGTCCTCAGTTCTGTTCCATTGATCCACCTGTTTTAGTGCCAATAACATATGGTTCTTATCACTGCTGCTTTGTAATTTAATTGGATAGCTAGTAGTGTGATGCAGTATGCTGGGTCTCTTGTGGTTCCATATAAATTTTCGAATCGTGTTTTCTTGTTCTGCAAAAAATCCTGTTGATATCTTAGTTGGAATTGCATTGAGTCTGTGTATCAGTGTAGTTAGTATGGCCATTTTGACAGTGTTGGTTCTACCTGTCTATGAACAGGGAATGTCTTTCCATTTTCTAAAATTCTCTTCAATTTCTGTTTTTCAGAGTACTTTAGTTTGCAGTATAGCAGTTCTTTATTTGCTTAGTTAGGTTTATTCCTAGGTATTTCATTTTCTTTGAGGCTGCTGTGAAGGGATGGTTTTTCTGTAGAGGATACTTTACTAGCTGTGTGCTATATTACCTTTCTTGTGCAGTATTATCTTGATTCTTTTTATATGTACTAATAGAGCTTTAAGGTAAGAGTAGCATTCATTTCCTGAGACACTGCTATCTTTTTAGGTGTTCCTGTCTTTTTGATTATGATAGAAGTGGGAAAAAATGAGGAAGATTCTTTGTGCATGAGTTTATCATCTATGAATTGAGAGCCAGTTTGCACACAATACCTACCTTGCCGCCCCTCCCCCACACTTCCTCTCAGACCTGCATGTGCACATGATCTAGAATCTTAATGTGTAGCTCAAGCTGGCCTTGAACTGTAGTTTTAACTCTGATCCTCCAATCTCATGGCTGGGATTACTTGTGTGTAGTACCAAGCCCAGTGAATTGAGCATTTTCTGACTTAGACCATTCATAAATGACGCCAAGGGTCCATGTTGTGTAATTACTGATGTGGCATGAATTTGAACCTTTTATATTGTTAGATTGGTATATATATATATATATATATGTGTACGTTATGTTGCTTTTAAGTGAATGTGGCCAACTGTCTAGCTCCCAAGCTAATTTTATTTTTACTTGTTACTTCTGGGAGAAGTGAAAGCATGTTTAAAAATTATTTATTCCTTATGGGGAATAAAAACCTGAAAAGAAGACTGAGTGCTGTTATATATTAGTACTCGAAGATTAGACAAGTGAATGCCTTGGATATGCATTCCTTGCCAGTGAAACTCACCTAATTATGTTACGCTGTGATACCTTTGATTAGCAGTATTCCAGAATGAATTAGTTCTGTTGCATTGCTCATCTCTTGTTCTCCTTCTGCAGCTTTTTCTTATCAGTCACATTATTTCATTTGTAAACTGTTGCAGCAGGAAAAGCTAATTTAAAAATTACAGATTATATCATTTTATTATTGAAGAATTAAGGGCCATGAAATTGAGACTTAAAAAGGGTCATATATCTATTTGCAAAATTAGCAGCCCAGGCTTACTGCTTATACTGTGTATCTTACTTCCTTTATATTCATAGTTCTCCCAACCTTTGTAATGTGTGTGCTCTTGTTTCTCAGATCAAACTTACATTGAATGCTGACACATAACAGGACTAGGTTGATTATTGTCTGATTATAGACTTTATAGTTTACATCTGGAAGAATTTGAAATAAAGACCTTACTGAAAGGATCCGTACATTTTTAAAAACTGAATGTTTACATAGATATTTATGTATTCCTGTTCTGCAGAGCTCAAAATAGTCACCTAGCTTTTCTTACTTTTCTAAGCAAAGTAGTAAACTCCTTTAGGGTTAGGATTATAAATGACTGAAAAGTATCCATCAAAAACTATTCTCAGTCAGCGGGTAGAAATACTATGTCTTGAGGGAAGGTGTCTATATCTAGTTAGTCCTAAAATATTTATGAGCTAAATTGTCTTATATATTATTTAAGGTATGTTTTTTTAGCTCATCTCCTACCAAAGTCAGAGCACTCACTCCTGCCCCCCCCCCCCCCATCGCTCCTTAAGCAAGAGTATATATAGCCAAGGTAATGCAGTCAGCATTCATTACATTTTATCAGAAATCATTATTCCTGCAGAGTAGAGCAGTTAGCTTTTGGTGAAGCCAAATTGCCTTAAAGTGATTTTTATTAGAGTTCAGTTTAAGAATGAATACCAGTTCTTGTTAAATTGATCTATTTTCCTAAGGTTGCATTTGTGGTTAACTAGTTGCAGTCGGCTTTCAAGCCCAGAGACCTGGTAGTGATGCCAAAAGGGACTAATACTGACAACAATAATAATAATAACAACAGTAATAACAAACCAAAAAAAAAATACTATCTTATCCATTGTTGTTCAGATACAAAGCGAGTTCCATTATGGACCAAAGGAGACTAATCATTTTTAGGGTCTGTAGTTGATGGCTTTATGAATGGCTCCTCAAAATTGAAATGCATGGGAAGAATATTAAAGAATGTGTAATACTCAGTTAACTCTGGATTGCTGAGATGCTCTGCTGTGCTACATAGTTACAGTGATGTTGCTGTTTTCTGTAGTATTTTAGACTTGAGATAAATTTAATTGTGCATTTTTAGACTATTTGGCTTTTAAATTTTAAAGACTGTTTTATGTAGCAAAATGGGGAGGTAGTGCTAATTTAGGTGATTACAAATATTGCTGGGAGGACAAGGGATATTTTATTTTTTGGCTTTGTTGATACTTTCTAAAGAAAAATTAAAACCTTTTTTTCCCCCCTTTTTTCATATTCTTGGGATGCATTCCAACTCCAGAAGGTAAGAAGTATTACTTTATTCTAAAAATACTGTGCAGTTATAACACATTTTGTAAAATGTTTAATTGAGTTTACCTTTGGATGCATGGTTTTTACTTTATAAAACCATTAGCCTAGAAACTAAGTAATAGTGATACTATTATATAAACAATATATATAATATAATAATAAAATTATATTCATTAAATGTACTTTTTCTTGCAGTTTGTAATCTTTATTAGGTCATTATTTTATAAAGTCTACATTAAGTTTTATTAAAATCATTTAAGTCACAAACATTGAAATACCTCTTCTGCAGTGAAAAGTTTTAAGAGATTTAAAATGTGTATGTTAGTATTTGCTTTTTGACTAAGATTAGAAATGTATATTTATCTTTTGACTCATGTAGAGACAACAGTGGTAAATTCTCCATGGGATTGACACTTAAAAGTAGCGTAGAATAGGTTAAAATGCATAGATCTTCTCCTGATTGGCTTTTTGTCTGTGTTGGCATAGCGTTTCGAATCATCCACTATTACAGCACTTCTTGTATTACATTGATCAAGTAGGCTATAACTTACGTATAGTCTTATCAAAGCATTTCAGTTGGAGATTGCTTTGTTGTTGGTAAAAATTTAAGGAAGAGTGAATGAACTTAATTGACCTAATGCCCAGGGATGGTGACTAAAGTTTTAATTTGCTTCACATTTTAAATTTGCACCAATTTGGCTCATCTCTGTGCAAAGGGGAAGGAAGGGAATTTAATCATAAGTTAAATAATTCTCTGTAGTCTCTGGATATGCATCAACAAATTTAGGTCAGCTCAATATCAGTTATTTTTGTGTTAAAATATGATCATGTGTATTTATGGACACTTCCAACTCTCCTCTTTATGTACTTACCACTGTGTTGCCACATGGTAGGTCCTTTGTAAATAACCAGTGAATAAGAAAGAAACCAGGTCAGGTTTTTTCTATGATTTTTAGCTAGTAACTTTATCGAGGTGTAGTTCATATGGCATAAACTTCACCCATTTTCATTATACAGTTCTATAATTTTTAGTAATGTGCTGACTTTTGCAACCATCGCTGTTGTTTAGTTTTGAAGTATTTTCATCACTCCAGCAAGATCACTCATCTCTGTCTACAGTTCACACAGGCTTCTACCACCATCTACCACCATAATCTACCTTCCATAGATTGGCCGGTCTAGAGATTTATACAAATGGAATTGTATAACATGTGGTTGTTTGAGTGCATCTGTGTTATAGAATTTATCTGTATTTCATTTCTTCCATTGGTCCATATTGTCTATATTGTTTTATATTTTCCTCAGGAATATAATAGTTGGACTGTAGTATTTTTGTAATTCATTAGTCCCAGACTTTTAGAAAAGTTGTAAAGGTATTATGAAGAAAATTTATATAGTCTTTACTTTGTTTGTCTAAATGTTGACTTTCTTGTCTGATCTAATCTAAATTTGTGTCTTTGAATTGTCTGGGGAAAATTTTAGCCAGATGCCTTGTTCACCTTTTAACACTTCAAAGTTATTATGTAAAGGCAAGTAGATGCTTTTAAATAATTTTATAATGACCAAAGTGATTAATTAACAAAAAACAAGTATTGATATAATATGAACTTGTAAACAGACTTTATCCAGATCTGAAAGTTCTTAAGAGTCCAGGCTACCTCTTTCAATGGCCCCTTTTTGGTTATGTGGACTAGGCTCTACTTGTACAGTTTGGGGGCAGAAATGTTGCAGAATTGATGTATTGTTTTTACTACATCATATTAAGATATATATGAGTTAGGTTTACTGAAGTTTGGTGATTATGATAACTTTGATCATTTTGTTTATCCAATAGCCACCAGATTTTTTCATGTTAGATATAATTTCTCCTTTGAAATTAATAAGCATCTTGGTGGAATACTTTGAGACAGTGTAAATAATGTTGTTTCTCATTGTACCTCTGCTCACTTAGTAGTATTAACATCTCATCATTAGTTACTGATTGCTTACTAGTTTTGTGTTAACTATAGGTATTAGCATGTCATTGTAGTTTTGGCAGTTATATTGCTCCTAATTATGTGTTAACTCTTACGCTGTGTCACAGTATCATCACAGATTTAGCAGCTTAAAACCACTTTTTCCCTCCCTGAAATAGAGTCTTGCTCTGTAGTCTGGCCTGGTTCTGAATTCTCCATAGCGCAGGCTGGCCTTGAAATCACAGCGGTCCTCCTGTTTCAGCCTCTTGAGTGCTGGGATTACAGTGTGGCCCACCATGCCCAGTTTATGTGGTGCTGGGAAATCTGTCTTGGGTTGTACCTGGCAAGCACGCTAATTGGCATGTTACTCCTCCAGGCCCCTAAAACCACAGATTTACTATCTCAGTTTTTGTATGTCAGTAATTTAAGCAAGGTTTTGTTAGCTTTATGGTACTGCAGTCAACCTGCTGATGAGGGTAAATTCTTTTCTGTAGACAGGATTAGGGAATGAGCCACTTTGAAGCTCTCATGGTTATTGATAGGATGCAGATTCTTCTGGATTATCAATTTGAACACCTTGATTTCTAGATGATGTTGGTTAGAGGCTGACCTGAATTTTTTTACATTTAGGCCTTCCATGCATGGCCACATGTTTTAGAGTTACCCAGCAAGAACAGTATCGTCTTGTACAAAATAGACATTAAAGGGCATCCCATCACCTTCACTACATTCTGTTGGCTAAAAACAAGCCACAGGTCCCACCCATATTCAAGGGGAGAGGGAATTGCACAGGAATGTGAGAACAAGGAAGTAGGGGGAATGGAGATTCATTTTAGTCTGTGTGCCAAGCATTCATTATTAACACTTGCCTCAAACTTAACGTGGATGATCACTACTTAGGAATACTTTCTAATTACATTGTTCTTGCTTGGTATTTTTTTGGAATTCTGTTACAATGGATTCCTCAACTTTCATTGATTTGTTGAATTCATGGACTTTTTGTCTTTTTCTGTGGCTATTGTAAGTAGCAGTTTAATCCATGCAAGAACAAACAACATTCAGAGAACTTATAAGCATGGGTATCCAACCAATGAGTTATTTCTGAGATTTACAGTAGGTTAAAGGTAAATTTTGACATGCAAGCCATTCTGTGATGAGTTTGCAGAGCCATTATAATTTTATTTGAAACATACTTTGATATAACACATTTTAAAATTATCATTAAAATGCCAGAAGTAAATTTATATTACTATTTTGTAGGTGAAAAGCTATTTCCTTCCCTAAAGATCATTGCCCTATAATTGAAGTCATTAAAATATTTAGTGATATGATCTAGACATATTCATTCTAAAACTACTAGATCTCCTAAGCTTCATCTTTGGCTTCTCTTGATCTCTGAATGGTAGAAGTCACCCCTTCTTTTTATCTGGGGGTGGCTAAGACTTTGTTGTAAAATGTGTCTTGAGTTGGTTAACAAATACCTGCCATCCACTATGTCTTTTCTCTTTGTCTGAGTCTTTAACTTTGTTTTGTTTGCAGTTCCCCTGCTTGCTTGCCTATTTCAGTTTTAGTTTTGTTTTTTAATAACATTTCCTGTGACAAAAGGAGTGATATTTTTTAAAACTCTTACTCTTCCTGAAATTTGTTGTAATATTTATTACTATATTTTGAGCTGTTTACTTTGATATTTTTGTGGAAAG
Source organism: Ctenodactylus gundi (assembly GCA_004027205.1). Taxonomy (NCBI): domain Eukaryota; kingdom Metazoa; phylum Chordata; class Mammalia; order Rodentia; family Ctenodactylidae; genus Ctenodactylus; species Ctenodactylus gundi. The sequence continues at coordinate 206,964 of PVKB01001983.1, forward strand.
ATGCCACAAAAAATTAGAAATCTGTAATGAAAGATGTTCACTAAAAATACTCAAAACCTCTATTAATAACCATTGCTCACCGCATTTAACTAAAGAAACTGAGAAAATTATAATTTGTTTGCTATGAGAAAGTGTTAAATCCTAAACGATCTCTGAAATTGAAGTTGAAAAATTTCTGAAGAAATGGGTTTTATTTTAAAAATAAAATTTAAAACAGAAAATACTTACATAGCTGTTATATTACCCGTGTGTCTTCCCTACTCGTGCCCCTTAGAGACAAAGGTCTCCCTATGTAGTCTAGGCTGTCCTCAAACTTGAGATTCTCCTTCCTCAGCCTCCTGAGTGCTAGGATTGCAGAGTATGCTGTGCCTGGCTATATATCACTTTTTAAAAAAGGTTTTTATTTTCCATTTCTGAATTTTGGTTCATTTCATTATTGGCTGGCTTTCTTCACAGAGTTTTTATGTTTTTAGGTGTTCTTTTTATGAATTTGAATTTTTTTCTTTTTTTCCCCCACTATTCTTATTAATATACAAATGTAATGCATAGTATGTACATTGAATTTGGGTGTTTTGTACACATGTGTATCATATCGACTTTACAATCCCTTCCCATTTTCTACCCTCCCACCCCCTCCCTATCCCTCCCCCCCGACTCTGGCTATCACTTCATGTGGTTCCAAAGAATGTCTGTGTTCTGGGTTTTCCAAGTCTGAGAAACCATACAGTGTTTAACATATTAATCTTCCGCACTTAAGTCACCACTCTAACTCAGCTTCTGATTCCTCGAATGGGCTCGCAGTTGTTAAATCTTGATGCCTCGTCTCTGAATCCAACCAATCCCTTTAATAGGATATTTACCAAAAGTTTTTTTTTTCCTATATTTGTTGTTCTTGTTAAACCTGGCCTTACTCACCAGTTCACATTAGAAAATAACTACAAGCATGTAGTTCAAAAGACTAGTAAATTTGGGAAGGAAGAAAAAAAATTAAATTTCAAATGCCTTAGCTGAATACTGGGAGGTACATACTTGTATATTCACAGGATTATCTTTACATCAATCAGTTTTCTTAGCATAAATTTTCATCAGTGACCTAATAAGTGAATTGCTACAATAAAACAATGTTAAAACTGTATCTCATAGCTATATTAAATGAACTTAAACCTATACCACATAAATATACTTAAAGTGACAGATATGAAGGCAAATTTAGTTATTTCAGAATTTTTTAACTTTCATAACTTATTTACTCATATTTTACTGATTACTAACCTACTTTTTTCTCAGCTCATTCTCCTCTAGCTGTTGTCGCTTTTCCTCTGGGGTCGTTGGTGTCGCTGGCCTCCCTTTCACTTTCTAAGTTTCCTTTTTAGGTATTCTCTGCAATACTGACTCAGTGGCTGCAAATTCCTTTAAGCTTTCTCTGTCATGGGAAGTTTTAAGTCCTCCCTTTAAATTAAAAGATAATTTTGCTGGATGTAGCAGTCTTGATTGGTATTTATGTTCTTAGTACTTGGATGACATTGCTCCATGATCTCCTTGGTTTTAGAGTCTTGAATTTTGGTATATTTCGTTACTGGCTGGCTTTCATCACAGAGTTTTTTATGTTTTTAGATGATCTTTTTTTGAGTTGTTGACTTCAGGATGTTTTCTGTTTTTGTATGAAGTTTAAACTGGGTGTAAATTTTTTTCCATGCTTTTCTTAAGATCCTCACAGACTCTTATTTGGCATTCAGCATTTCTAAGAAACAGGTTGTTTTCTGCATTTTAGAGGGCTTACTTTGGGAATATTTTTTGTTGCAGAGCAATATAAAGATTTCAATAGCTTTATTCATTTTTTTCCTTTTCCATGACTTGAGTGTAACGTAGGCTGTTATTGTTGACTAGGCTTTGCTCTACTCTAGGGATTGTTTTTTCTTCTGTAATTGGTGGTCATGCTCATGATAGTCAGAGAAGTAAGAAAAATGGAAGCACATTTTACCTTGTACTTCTGTTATCATTTTATTGGCCAGATCAGGTCGTAACCGCCAATCCCAATATGATTGTGGCAGGGGAATGTACTTCATATATCTGTTGTACTGTTAAGGTCATAGGATTAGTGGGTGGTGAAAAACAGTACTTTAAGCTGCCATTTGGACTTCTTGTGCCTAGTCCAATTTGATTTTTATCCTTGAAGCTTATGACATAGAAAAAATACAAGGAGAATGTTTCTGAGTATACAAGTGTAGGTACCAACTTGCCTCTTCACCCCTTACCATCTGATACGTGTTATTGATTCATAAAAGTAACATTTTCTCACCAGTAGAAGTAAGTTGTTTATTTACCTTTGAGTATTCACTTACTCCTTTCTCTCATTTCCTAAACATATCCCTTAAAAGTCACTCTTTATATATATATATATATAGAATTTTGGAGCTACTTCTTTTGAAAGTGCACCCCTGCCGTCACGGACAGTGGAGCCGATTTTACTCTTCTCTTGTTGCTTCATCATTTATAATAAAGGAAACTCCATCAGTAAGCTCTGGTGCTTGAGCTTTTTCGTTTTTGTTTTTATTTTTGTTTTTGCATTTTCCTGAGATCAAATCCAAATTTTTATTTTAAATAGTGTATTTTGTAAAATTTTCAAGCCTTTGTTTTCTGCTCATTGTTCTGTCTTTTGTATTAGACTCTTAGCTGAGAAAACTTTCTGTTTTGGACCCACAGACCCTCATTTATCACCCTATTTCATATTGAAGTTGAATACCATCTGTGGTAAACTTCAGGAAAGTCATTGATATTTCCCCCCTTTAGTTATATGCTTTCTTTTTAAACTTTTTTTTTTCCTGTTCATCATCTGCCATTTTGCTTCTCACTAGAATGTTGGCTTCACAATTTACTAACTATAATTTTCAAACAACTCACTTAACACCGCTGTACATTAGTTTTTCATTTTTGTGAAATAATATAACAGTACTGTGTGTGTTGTAGGATTATTGTGAAAGCTAAGTAAACTAGTTCCTGGAACTTAGCACTCTTTAGCTGTTAATGTAGTTATGATTCATTCCTGCTGGTTATTTTTAACGTGTGATCTACTATTCCTTACAAATGGACTTTGAGGTCATTTTCAGTGTGTTCACGCTTCTTACAATGGTGGAAGAAATATATCCTTGCACATATGTCCCTAAGTCCTTGTGGCATTTATTTATTTATTTATTTATTTTTAAATGGGATTATTGAACCATTGGCCGAAATTTTATAGTTAAATGCAAAAGTACTATAGAAACTTGAGTCCATGTTCATTTCATTCAGTTTCCTTCAGTGGCAATATCTTATATAATTATATGACAATATTTGGAAACCTGAAAATCAACATTGGTACTAGCCTATTTAAAAATTTGAATTCATTTGATTTCTATCAATATGACCCACTACAATATCTTGTTCTAATACATAGTTACATATTAGAACGAGTACACATTTATTCATGTTGCTACATGCAAAATAAATATTTAGAAACCTCTTTAAAACTTCATAGTAGATATAGTACAGGAAACCATGGCAGTATGTTAGTTTCACCAGTGATAACAAGAGGGTTGGTATTGTTTATTTGACTCTATGTGTGCCCCCCCATTTTTGTAAAGCTTGTACTATATAAAATAAAATGAGTACAAAATATTTTTCTGATACCTTTGTATTTTCCTTGACTTAAATATTAGTGGATCAAGATTAAGAATTTTTCTTCAGCTACATGGGCGTGATTTTTACATTCATTTCCACCCTGACTACTTCTTTCTAGATTGTCTTTGTGTTTAAATCAAAGAAATATTTACATATTTTAAGTCACTATTACATAGAATATTTAGAGATAGAAACTAATCGTTATGTTCATTATCATCATTTTGTTTTGCAGTGGAACATCCCCTCTTGCATGCCTGAATGCAATGCTACACACAAACTCCAGAGGTGAAGAGGGCATCTTCTATAAAGTTCCGGGTAGAATGGGAGTATATACTTTGAAGGTAAATATTTCCAATTAGGAATCATTTAAAAAGACAAGAACAAGAGTGAGACTCTATCCCAAAATAAAGTCCTATAATACCACACATGCGTGCATATGTGCACATTCATGCAAACGTGCACATTCACACACAAGTGAACGTAAGGCCTTGTACCTGTTAAGCACGTGCCTTCTTAGCTTCCCATCTGTACATGTGTATACATTTTCTTTTTTTTTTATCTTTTTATTAAAAACTAATCTAAAACATTAGGTAGGTCAAAGAAGCTACTGTTGGTTGTATCTTGAAAGGATGAAATGAAAATGACTCTAGTAAACTCTCTCTCCCTCTCTCTTTCTTTGGAGACAGGGTCTCTGTAGCCTGGGCTGGTCCTGAACTCTGTGTAACCCAGGCAGGCCTTGGACTCGGAGCAATTCTCCTGCCTCAGCCTTTTTGAATGGTGGGATTACAAGCGTGCGCCACCATGCCAAGCTCTGGTGGTGCTGGGGAATCAAACTCAGGGCTTCCTAGGCAAGCACCTTAACACCTGTGCCATTCCTCCAGCCTCTCTTTCTTTCCTTTAATGGGTCTTGCTGTTTCCCAGGCTGTTTTGAACTCCTGAAATTAGGAAATCCTCTAGCCAAAACATCTCTCATGGCTGGGATTATAGGCACATGTCACAGTACCTGGATTCCAGTGATTTTTTTTATTTAAATCATCCTTTTTAGTTGAACCTGGGTTTAACTTGTTGGCCAGGCTAACCTTGAACTTGGATCCTGCCTTACCATCTCAGGGAGCTGAATTACTACTTGGAGTGTGCATCAATACCTCACCTCCTCCAATGACTTTAAAGAACCTTATACCTTGAATAATGGTTAGTATTAGTGGGAAACATACTTTGCATGTAAGATGATTTTTACATTATTCTTTAATTTTTTTCAACTTAATTGTGGTTTTTATGCCTTTTCTATATTGCAGAAAACCAAAGTTAAGGTTGAATGGTTTTGACTAGTGCTGGACATTTCATATGAAAACTAAAATATTAATTTAGATAAGACTTTACTCCCAATACTGTGTTCTTTCTACCTTGCCAAGCTGGCTAATACTTTTATTTCCTATGCTGCATACTATAAATCTTAAGAGAGGACTGTTTTGTTTCCTACCCCATCCTGCACCCCTCCCCCGCCCCATGTGTCGCCCTCATTCACTCCTCAGGAAACACAAGAGCTTTTGGATTCAGCTTAGTTGGTTTGGCCTGCCCCATGTGGCCATACTTTTGCTAAATATATAGGTTCTTTTGATGGACTTTTTTTAGGATCATGATCATCCTTGATGTGAGGTTGAGATTAAGCCAACTCCAGACAGATGAACTGAGGAAATGTGTTGTTCCTCAAAGGGAGTTTATTAGCAGACAGAAGATGGATTTTTGGAGTTAATGAGTGTATCCATGTATATGAGAGACTTTATTTCCTAGTACTTTTGTATTTCTGAGCTGTAGTCGTCACTGTGGTCAATGATTGTGTTTAGCCCACCAACATTAAAAAGATGCAACATCCTTGTCTCACCTCCTTTTTGTCTACTGTATTTAACACCTACAGTTAAATACCTACTCCATTGAGGAAATAGGAGAAAGTGTATACTCAGTACAGTACTTTTGATAATAGGTGTATAGGGATTTCTCCCCACACATGAAGCAGTTCTTAAGCACACAACAGCTGGGTGCCCTCTAATTCAGTTAAATCCTTACACTGTCTACCTGGATATGATATCAGTCCCACCAGTTGAAGCTGAGGTCTCAGTCTGAGAAGATTGTGTACCCTTCCCTAAACTCCAGATACCACTCCACATAAGTTCCAAGTTGTAACCTGTACTTTTCCCTTTTTGTTCTTCTCTTTCTCTCTTCTGTTCTCTTCTCTTCTCTCGTCTCATCTCGTCTCTTCTTGTCTTCGCAGACAGGGTAAGTAGTCCAGGCTGGTCTTCCATTTACTATGTAGCCTGGGCTGCCCTCAGACTCATGGCAGACCTCCTGCTTGAACCTCCCGAGTATCACCATGCACAGCTACTTTCTATGCAATGCTAGGAAATCAACCCCAGGCCCTTGAGCATGCTAGGCAAGCACTTTAATCACTGAGCTACAGTTCTGGTCCCTGTAACCTGTACTTCCGATGAACATGCTAAAATGGTATTCCCAAAAGTATTCTTTTGGATTCAGTTCATGTGCTAGCCTCACACACAGAAACCAGAGAAACATTTTAGTTTCATTTACTTATTGTAAAGGATATTAGAAAAGATACAGAGGAATAATGGATAGAAGAGATGCAGAAAGTGTGAGAGAACAGGCCCAGAGCTGCCGTACTATCTGGGCAGACCACCCTCCAGACATCTGTGTATTCTCAACTTTCCAGAATCTTATCTGAATGCCTGGACTTTTGGGTTTTTATGGAAGTATAATTATGTTGGCGTAATTATGTTATTGACCATTGGCGATCAGGTCATCCCTCAGCGCTTCTCTATTTCTGGGAGATTAAGCTGAAAGTTCCAACCTTCTAACATCAGACTCCTGTAGCAGCCAGCCCCATCCTGACGTCATCCAGGATCCCACCAAGTGCCATCTCCCTCAAACAAAAGGTGCTGCTACCACCCAGAAGTTTCAGGGGATTTAGGAGCTGTGTCAGGCATCTTTTTTGTTGTTGCTGTTTTCCTTTTCCCTTTCCTTTTCTTTTCCTCCCTCCCTTCCTTTCTTTTCTTTCCTCCTTTCTTTCTTAGCAGAATCTTGCTCAGTGGTCCAGGTTTGTCCTTAACTCACTCTGTAGGCTGGCCTCAAACACATAGCAATCCTCCTGACTCAGTCTCCTGAGCTCAGGGATTTCAGACATGTGCCACTATGCTTGGTTTATGTGGTAATAGGGTATTGTGCCTAGAATTATCGGAGTGAGAGTTTTCTGAGACTGGAGAGTATTTTAAGCAAAGGCAACAGATAAGATTCAGAGCGTAGATTTGAAAGTAGAGAAAATTAGAGCAGACTATAGTCTATTTGCGTGTGAGCTTCTATAGTAAGGAGTCATGATATGGTGGACAGTAGGAAGATGTCAAACTTTTAGAGCCCTTGAACCTGACTGAACAATTTAGGGAGAGAGAGAGAATGTGTGTGTTTATCGTGTAGATGATAGAGGTCTTTCAGGAGAAGAGTGTAATGAAATAGGTACTTAAGATAGTTCAAGTAGAATAGATTTTAGGGCCAGGCAAGAAAAATGTGGGTGGTTATAGTTGTCTGGAAGGTTCTAAACTATAAGAGTACCAAAAGTAATGGAATAAAGGACACACTAGGAGTGAGAAAAGTGGGGAGGGTAAGATTCTGAGATTTGACGCATAAGCAGATAGCACAAGGATTACAGGATTTCCTCTTTCCTTTTTTTGTTTCTTTCTCTTTCTTTTTTTAAAGGTAATTACATATATGTTGCAGATTATTATGTAGGTCAAGATGTCTTCCTGACAACCAGTTCTGTAAAAGCTGGTCTGCATCTCAATGGAAAGAATAGGAAGATACTGGATCTGTATCTTAAGAGGGAATATAACATCAAAGATGATTTACAGAGAAATGTTACTAGAGTATGAAACTTAGAAATGACTGGTTTTCAGTAGATCAGTTTATAATTTTGACTAATGTCACACAGATGCCAATTTTATGTAGGTGAATCACATTTTGTCTTAGAATTATATTTTAATCTGATTATAAAAGTAAATGATATAGGAAAATAATATTGGTGGGAAAAGTCCAGAATTTTTATACTTAGGGATAACATTCACTAGCCTATACATGTTTTTATATACTACATGAGTATGCAGTAACAAATACTTACTGAACTTTTACATAAAGCTCAACTTTATGAATTTTAATTAAATCACCTACCTACTTCTCAGTGTGAAATTTTTTTTAAAAAATGAAGTAGATACTGTTATCCTCACCTTAGAGACAGGGAAGTTGAGCCATGAGAGGGTAAGACTCTGTGATAAAGGCTGTACAAAGGCCAAACCAGAAAATCTTGTTTTTCTAGTTCTTGGTCATCTCTTAACATATACTAAACTGACCTGGTTATCCTTTCTGATTCTTTCTGATTAGCAGTCTCATTATTCGATACTGAAACCAGCATGATTGATAAGGTTTCTTTTAATGGTTTCCTTATTGCTCGACACATTGCTACCTAATTAACCAATATTTAAGAATCATAGATCTGAATAATGCAGTTTCTTGACATCTACCCTCTAACTTGCCAACTGAATTCACAATACATACTGGTATTTGTACACACAAATGTCCGTATATTTAACAGTGTTCCTGTATGTTTTTTCATCCTATGCATTTCATCATTTGCCTCTACTTACATCTGGCTTGGTGTTGTACCTTCATGTGACTTTATACACACACACACGCACGCGCGCACACACACACACACACTTTTTATCTTTAGATACAAATGGAAATGTTAATGTATGTGATCCAAAAAGACGAATTCAGGAACTCAGAAAATGTTGCTGGTTCTACTATTATATCTTACAATACTGAAAATCAGTATAATTAAACTGCACCATTGTATGTCAGAAATTTAATTCCTGTTTGCTGAGATGGTAGTAGTCAATCTTGGTTGATGCGTTTTCAGAAAGATGTGCCAGATGGGGTGAAAGAACTCTCAGAAGGTTCAGAAGAAAGCAGTGATGGTCAGTCGGATTCCCAGAGTTCTGAGAACAGCAGCAGCAGCAGTGATGGTGGCAGCAACAAAGAGGGAAAAAAGAGCCGATGGAAGAGGAAAGGTAAATTTACCTGGTCCTTCAGTAAAGTATTGAGTGCTGTGCAGGATAGATAACGTTGTTAGTAGCGCCTCTTCTCAGACTTCAGACCAATCTCTCCCTTATTCTCTGAGTCAGTACTTTGTATGATTTTCTAAAGTTTTGGAAATATTTGTATCTGTTATTCAGCACAACATAGTAGTACTGGCTATGTGGACATTGTGTGGGTAGAGCGACCAAAGAATTTCATTTCAAAAAGACTTCCTTGTGGGAGGCACCTTTAGGTTTATAACAACACAGGACAAGAGGTACAGAAATTTCTCCCATACTGCCTGCCCCAACATGTGCTTAGCCATGTCCATTTTGAAGATTCTGCATGAGTGCTGTGCTTTTGTTATAGGTGAAGAAGCCGTTTTGGCAGGCAGGTCACTGTGACCCAGAGTCTGTAGTTTACATTAGGGAACACTCTGGGAGACACACAGTCTAAGGCTTTGGACAGATACATAATGTATAAGACATGTATTCACCAGTATAGAGTCATACAGAATAATTTCACTGCCCTAAAAATCCTCTTGTCTCTCTCTTTTCAGGGGTCTGTTCTTGTACCCATTGACTACTTTATTGGGGTTTTTTTTTGCTTTTTTTTGTTTGGTTTTTTGCTCTCTTCATCGTTTTGCCTTTTCAGAATATCATTTATTTGAAATCTTTTCATATTGACTTTTAAAAAATTATTAACATGCAACATCTTTTCATGGCTTGATGGGTCACTGAATGGTACTTCATTATTCGAGTGTACCCCAGCTTATCCATTTTCCTGCAGGAGGTCATATTGGTTCATCTATATTCTGGCAATTATAAATAAAGTTACTGTAAACTTCTATGTGTAGTTTTTGTGCAGTCATAATTTTTCAGTTCTTTTGGACAAATACTGAAGAATGTAATTGCTGGATCACATGGTAGGGTTATGACTGTTGTATTCCTATCAGCAGTGAATAAGAATTTCTATTGCTTTACATCAGGGCTGAGAAATATTTTTCTTCTTCCAAGGACCATTTGAATATGACATCATTTGTAGTTCATATAAAATTATCATTTAGAAGTTAGCCTGCTGAATTTGGTACAGTATGTAATTATTACATAACTAACTCATCTCTTATTTGATAGTTGCCTTGTTTGGAATACGCCAAATGATTTTGCAGACCCTGTCTGGCCTATAGGTGGGACATTCCCCACTCATTCTTTACTTCCTTTTGAGCAGGTAGTTGTCAGTGTGTTGGAAAGTTTGGCCATTCTTATAGGTACATAGTGTTAACTCGTTGTTTTGATTACAATTCCCTGATTAACTGTGATGTGTGATCTTTTTGTTTGCTTATTTGCTGTATGTATGTGTTCTTTGGTTAGATATCTATTCTATTTGTCTTGGGCCCGTTTTGTATTATGTTATTTTTATTACTGAATTCTAAAAGCTCTTTATATATTTTTGATAATGATCTTTTATTAGGTAGGTCTTTTCCACATAATTTTGTTAAGAACTACATCTGTTTCTTGGAAGTTTCTTTTTACAGAATAGAAACTTTTGATTTTTGTGTCGTCCAGTTTATCAGTTCTTTCATTGTATTGTCTTTGCTAAGGTGTCTGAAAAGCTATCGCCAGACCCAGCATCACCTGGATTTTCACCTATGTTATCTTTTAGGACTTTAATAATTTCTTTTCTTTCTTGAGATAAGGTCTTGCTCTGTAGACCAGGCTGGTCCTGAACTCACTATATAGCCCATGCTAACCTTGAACTCATGACAGTCCTCCTGCTTCAGCCTTCCAAGTGCTGGGGTTACAGGTATGCACCACTTACTTTTATGTGGTGATGGGAAATTGAACCCAGAGCTTTGCACTTGCGAGGCAAGTGCTCTAATTTGAACTTTTCCTCAAGTCTCTAGGAATTTTAGTATTTTGCACTTAGATCTGTAATCCATTTAGGGTTAATTTTGTTTTGTTTTTGTTGTTGGGGTGGTTTTTTGGAGAGCATTGGTTTAGTTTGTGAGGGATTTTTTTTTTTTTAGTTTGTTTTTCAGTGCTGGGGTTTGAACCCAGGGACTACCAAACTATGCTCCTGCCCTGCCTACCCCCATTCTTTTTGTTTGTTTTTTGAGACAGTTTCTAAACCTTCTGTGCCTCAGCCTTCCCCATGCCAATACTACAGGTGTGGCTGCCTTTTTAAATTTTGATATAGTGTCTTAGTTACTTTCTTGTTTTGGGGTAGAATACACAACACTCCCAACTTTAGGGAGGAAAGATTTATTTGAGCTCAGTTTCAGAAGACCATAGTTCATTCATGGGTGGGTGGCTGGAGATATTGCAACCATATGGCCGAGCTGGAGACAGAGCCCTTCATGGCATGGCCTAACGGAGCCAAGTGTGAGAGGAAGGATGGAATTGCCTTTTCAGGTCCTGCCTCAGTGACGCACCACTTCTGGATCGTGACCTAAATATCCACCTTTTCCAGCCAGGCCCCACCTCCCAACACTCCACAGTATCCATAGGTACAGAAGTAAAACTTCTGGGAACCCCTCCAAACCCAAGCCAGAACATTCTGCACCTGGCCCTCAAAAGACCTCTGTCTCAAATTCATTTAGTCCTTCTGTAAGAGTTACCAAAGTATTAACAGTTCCCGAACTGTTTAAAAAGCCCAAGAACACAATCTCCTCTTGAGATGCAAGATAAATTCAGCTGCAAGCTCCTGTGAAAACCAGAGATAAGCATTTCCGACATAAAAATGACACAGGGTTAAATATTCCCATTCCAAAGGGAGGGATAGGAGGATAGAAAGCAGTTAGACCAAAGCAGGTTTTAAACCCAGTAGGGCAAGGGTTAAATCCTGTAGCTCCATATCCAGCACTGGTGGTAAACTGTAGTAAATTGCAGGGAGATGTGAACTCCGAAGGGCTTGGGTAGCTCCACCCCTACAGCATTGCCTCTGGCTGCAGCCTCTGTCTTCTTGTTTGGGTTGGGTCTGCACACAGCCTGCAGCTTTTCTCAGCCAGTGATCCATGGTTTTAGCCTCTTTAAAATTTCAGGGTCTTCATTGTACCTTAGGCTTCTCCTTCACAACTTCATGCATCCCCCTTCCAGGGGCACACTGCCTGGCAACAAAGGCTTTCCTTTGAGATCTGGTTGAGAGTCCCCAAGAACCCACAGCTATTGTCCTCTGCAAACCTATAAAGCCAGGACCTTGAAGATACTGCCATGGTCCACCACTGGCTTGAGTAGTTCCCTGGACCTCTTGGACAAAAGCTGTAGAGGCCTTTAAATTCTTGGGTAGTTGAACTTGGGGCTGCTGAACTTTGGCAAACAATTTTTTCTTTGGCGCTGGTGTTCACTTCTCAGAGCAAAGGCTTTTGACTTTCCACCTGTTAGTAAAGGGCTAGGGTCTTGTTGACTTTTGAGATGCCCTCAAGGCATCTTATAGTCCTAATTGAAAGTACTTGGCTTCTTTTTAATGATAATCTCTCTAACTTTCTGGTGTTCTTTTCCCCCACTACTGCAGGCCCTTTCAGTCTGGCAAAACTGAAGAGTTTTTAATAATCATTTTTCTCTGCCAAATTTTTTTCTTGAATTTCATTGGCTGACAGTGTGAACATTGGGTTGCCCTGACTGAGATCTCCCACCAGTTTAAGTAGCCCATCACCCTTAATCTCAATTTCAGGCAAAGTCTCTGAACAAGGGCACAATGCCAGCAAACTTTCTGCCAGAGCATAGCACGTGTGGTTTTTAGACCAGTTGTCAATGCAGTTACCCTTTCCATATGAAACTTCTTGAGTCTGGATTTACAGTCTACACTTCTACCAGGATTCTGGTCTTCTGAGCTCAGACCTGAATCTCCTACCAAGCTCTGCTTAGAGCATTCGAGACTTTTCCAGCCCACATTCTCAAACCTTTCCCAGTTCCTCCTGCAAACCAGTTGCAAAGGCTTCCAAACCACACGGTCAGGTAAAGTTACAGCAACAACTCTACTTCTCTGATACCAGTTTCTGTCATAGTTACTTTCTCATTGCCATGACAAAATACCTGACATCCACAATTTAAGGGAGGAAAGATTTATTTTTAGCTCGCAGTTTCAGAAAGTCTCACATGGCCCATTCACTGGTGAGTGGCTGGAAATGGTCACTGGTGAGTGGCTGGAAATGGTAGAACCATGTGGCAGTGCCAGAGACAGAGCTCTTTACTGCATGACAGAAAAGAGCCAAATTTGGGAGGAAGGCTGGAACTGCCCTTCCATATCTTGCTCTGGTGACTTCTGGGTCATGCCCTAAGTATCCGCTCCTTCCTGCCAGGTCTCACCTCCCAACAGTACACAGTATCCATAGGTACTTGGGGCTTTTCAGGACACTCCAGATCCACACCACAACACCTAAGTGTCGTTAAGTTATCCACGCTTGCCTTCAATTCTTGATCCTCTTCCTTCAGCCTGTCGAGTAGCAGGGATTTTAGACATTAAACCTAATTTTGAGTTACTTTTTATGAGATCTTTGTCTAGATTCATTTTTTGTGTACTTGGAAACTGAATTTTTAATTTTAATTTAACTTAAATAGGCAAATATGCTGAACAGCATTTCAGGTTTTACCAAAGTTTGTTTTCAGTCCTTGGTTATTTGTAGCCTTTTTTTTAAGTCCTCTCATTTATTTGATTCTCTAATCTGTCTTTTAAACTTTGAATGTGTACTGCTGTAACAGTTCTCTCCTTATTAAGAATGCTCTTCATTTCTGCTAGCAAATACCAAATTTAGTTTGCTTGTCTTTGCTATCATTATATTTAGTGTCTGCTTCATAGCTCATCCAAAAACCTTTCCTTAGAGAATAATGTTTGTATTGTAGTAGCATTCCTATATGGGATGTTTCAATTAAGAATACATTTTGTTATCTATTCCTGAAAATTATTCTGTAGCTTCTTGTCAGGCTGTCTTTGAAGAGAGCAAATCTATTTTTATCCAGTATTTATAAATTAGCTATAGACAGAAGGGATATTTTAAGCCAGCTCTCAACATTCTTTGTGAAGATGTAAATATTCCTCAGTAAAACAGGTAATCAGAAGTTTCCCTGTCTTAACTATCTCTTAGATTTGAGTGATAGGTAAAACTGGCTTTGGATCTAGAAGTTAAAATTAGACTTCCTGAATCATGCCTGGTGGCACATGCTCATAATCCCTGCACTTTGGAGAGCTGAGGCCTCAGGTTCGCATGTTTGATCCCAGCCTGGGCAGCTTGCCTTACCAAGACTATCTCAAAAATAAAAGTGGGCAGGGGGTGTGGCATAGTGCAGAGGCCCTGTGTTCCATCTCCAATGCTACAAAAATAAACTTTCTAGAATATTAGTCTAATTTAAGTGCCTTTAAATCTATAAATAGGCCTGTATCAGGAATATCGTTCTGATTCATTACCATCCCTGTGCTCAGGTGTGTGTTTCTCCTGAAAAGAATTGAGATCATTGTTGGCCTCATCTTTGTTTTCTTATATGGCTTCCATGTGTACTTTGTAACTAGAATATCTGAACTTTGAGATCATAACCACTGGTAGAGACATCTAGACCTCAACTGTTAGGCATGACAGGAAGACAAAGTAGGGAACTCTGGGGAAAAAAAATTGTTTTTTGAGACACACTGTCTTATGTAGTACAGGCTGGCCTTGAACTTGGAATCCTTCTGTCCAGCCTTTTAAAGTAATCTCTGTCAGCAGGTTTGTAGTCCAGGGCTTTTCTGTTCTTTGGGGTGTCTTAAACTCTTGTTTTTGGAAAAATAAGGTTATAAATAAAGTGAACTTTTTCTTCTGTTTAAACTTAAATTTGGAAATTTTAGATCTCAGATTAGGAACAAACCAAGACATCGCAGCAAAGGAAGCAGCAAGATTCATGATTTTTAAATGAGCCTTGAAACAGGCAAATCTATGTTAAAGGAAGCCAGTCTAGTAAATTTGTAACAAAATCATATTCTGGGAATGTAATTAGAGGTCTTTGGTTTTAAGATCCAGATATGCTAGAGAAGTTTTGTTTTCAATAGTGACTTTTCCCACTGTTTCCTTGCCAGTGTTTTCCTTCTCAGAACTAGTGGTTATTAGAGGCTGTCTCTAAGAATTTGAGGTAAATGTATCATGATACAGAAAGCTCTAAGAAATACTCATAGAACCCCATTGTCAGGTAGATTTGAATAGCATATGCTTGCTCTACAACCTGTATAATAAAGCAGTAACGCAAGGTGATAGAAATCCAAAATTGTTTTCCAGCTGCTTTTGATTTATTACTCTTCTAGAAATCATCACAGTATTTGTTATTTATCTTGGGTTACTATAGAATATTTCTAAGATTACAGTAAGATATTCTGTACAGTTCTCTTCAGTTTACAACACAGGAGAAAGGTTTAGAATGTGAGTTGGAAGGTTCACACAATGTCACATTAATTCATGTTTACTTCAGCAGCTCTAATAATCTTAGGAAAAGGATAAATACCAAACTGCTAGTACTAAAGAATGATTTAGTCTCTGTTAAAATGTGCTTCTATTATTTATAAGTCATTCACATGGTAGAGATACATACATATTTTAGTTATACATTGTATATTTATAAATGCTTTTGGAGTTCATTGGAAATTGTGAGAGACTTATGGCCAGGAACGATCATAGCAGCATGCAGGAAGACAGTTCTAAATCAGTTGCAGTTACTAATAAATGTAAAGCAAACTAATTCTACCTATTCTTATTTCTTATTTAGGGCTTTTACTCTTACTGTGATATCACTTAATTTCAAATGCATTGCAAGACAGGAAGAACATTGAGATAGTATCAAAACCCACTTCCTTTTATGTACAAAAATAAAGAGCTCTGACAGCAAAACTGATACATATAGTTGAAAATCAATAGAAACTCTTGATATATATATGTCTTTTAACCAACTAGGAACAGAGAGTAGAACTTTGAAATTGAACCCAGTATTAAAACCAGCTTATTGATTTCTATTAGAGGAACTTTAAAGTCTGTAGTTTTGATTCTTAGTTTTTCAGACAGAAAACAATGTGGAGAGAAGAGCTTTATGGAATGCCAAACCAAGGTAAGGTGGAATAACTCCAGAAAAGTGATTATTGAGGTCAGCTCTTTCTATTGTTTTCTTATAACTAAGTGAAGTCTCCTTTTTTTCCAAAATAAAATATAAATACTGCAACTGCAGGAGTATTTTTACTTTTAATAAGAGAAGAGTTTTGTTAGATTTGGGCTGCCTTTAAATTTATAGGAAAAAATTAGTTATGTAAAATACTCTTTTTCACTGTAAAGAATCACTATTTCCAGGAACATGAATTAATGTTAATTTTACTGCTTGTTCAGAACTACTTTAAATCAGGAACATATTGTGTCTGGAGTTATTTAAATTACTACAGACCTTTGTGACATCATTTATATATGTGTCAGTAACTTGAATGGGGAAGATTGTCTTGTTTCAAAAGTATTCTGAAGACAAAACTTTTTGATAACTTAGGTGGAAAGAATTTTGAAATTGTTCTCTTTTCCTTGGTAGTAGCAGAGTTTCATGCTTTTAACTGTTTTGTGTTGAAGATGGCAATGCAATAAGAATTAGGATAATGAGGGCACTCGGCTATGGTCTTTCCTGTTTTGGTTAGGGGACTCTTTGAATATGACCACGAATCATAGCCTTCTTAGGTTTCAGTAGACTATACTTAATGTGGGAAGAAGTGACTTAGTACTAAAATGAGTCTGTTACTCCTAGAAATGAAATTCTTCTAAGGAAATTTATCTATTTATTTATTAAGGGACAGAGTTTTACGCTGTAGTTCAGTCTGGTCCTGGACTCGCTATGTAGCCCAGGTTGACCTTGAACTCAGAACAATCCTGCCTTAGCCTCCTGAGTACTGGGATTACAAGTATGAACCTGGGGATTGAACCTAGGGCCTGACACATGCTAGATAGGCACTCTACCTCTGAGCTATATCCCTAGTCTCTAAATAGACATTTGTTAAAAAAAAACACAAACTGATGGTTAAAAAAGTGAAAAAAAAATATTCGATATTACTAGTCATCAGGCAGATGCCAATTAAAAGCACCATGAGATAATCATTTTTAAAAAGCTGTTAACTAAAAGACAAAGGAGTAAAGATGTAGAGATAGGACTGTTATACTCTGTTGGAGGGAATGTAAATTAGGACAGCCATTATAAAGATCACTATGGTGGCTCCTCTAAAAATAAGAAGTAGAAACTGGGCCTGGTGGTTGAGGCCTGTAATCTTAGTACTCTGGGAGGCTGAGGATAGCTAGTTTGAGCCTAGACTACGCAACTTCGTACCCTGTCTCAAATAAACAAAAAGGGAAGGGGGATGTTGCTTAGTGTTTGATCCCTAGTATTATTTTAAAAATTAAAAACAGAGCTATCATGTGATCAAGGTAACCCACTATTAGGTGTATATCCAGAAAAATGAAATCAGTACATGTTAGACATCTATACTTCTTAGAGTATAGAGTACAGAGTGCATCGTACGTGTGAAATTTTTAAATTAAAGTTTTCTACACTGATTTGTCAGTCCATACTCATTTAAATTTTTATTGATTCATCATATATTCATCAGAGTCACACAGCATGAATATCTAAACTTACTGAATTCTTGCAAGTGGAACAGAATCATGAATCAAAACCCAGATCAAGGAGCAAAAAATAGTGTTTGTTAGATTTATCCATGTTCTTGTATATAACACTACACCAGCTTCTTAAAACTGTATAGTATTTCCTTGTATAAATATCCACCAGAAACCAATTTTTTATTCTCCTATCCATGAATAGGTCATTTCTGTTTATTTTGCTTTTTATAATCCCACTGTGAACATTACTTAGTATATTTTTATACTCATACCATAGTAGAATGAAATATACTATGGATGGGTAGCCAAACAATTTTCAAAACCTTTTGTACCACCAGCAATATATAAAAATTCTGGTTTTGTCAGATGATAACCAGCCTAGTATTGTCAGTCTTAATTTTAGGCTTCATTGAGTGTGTGATAGTATCCTATGTTTTTCTAAATTGTCGATCCTTGATTGCTAGTGGAATTGGTCTCATCTTCATTATTAATCAGTTGGATATCAGTTTTGTATAGTGCCTGTTCAAGACTACTTTCTCTATGTATTATGTTTTTCTTAGTTGTTTTCTTCATATGTTCTTTGTTGAATGTTCCATTTCCCAAAGAGAGGGAGAAATGATTTGAAATAAATAACATTTCTTTCAACCCTCTTAAATTTATCTTTTAAATGAATACAATTTCTTCATTTTAATGTACTCCAGTGTGACCTTTTCTTAAGAAAATTTTCATTTACACTGACAATGAAGATCTTACCTTGTATGCACATTTCAATAATAGGTTTCTCATTTCATTCAGATCTATAAGCCATCTGGACCTTTTCTGTATTGTGTAAGATAAAGATCACTATTTTGTTTCCCTAATATGAATATCCGATTTAGCCAGCATCATTAGAGATCGTTCTTTCCTTCACTTTGTTGCAGCCCCCACCCCTCTATCCTATCCCAGTGTCACAGGCCATTTGTCGATATATTTATGGCTTGGTTTCCAGACCATGTTTAGACTCATGTTTCCACTTGCTCTAATTTTGGTTAGAAACACATTCAATATAAAAATCAGATTGAGTTCTGTTGACATGTTTATATCTTTGAGCCTTTCCATCTAAGTATGTGGTATATGGCTCCATTTTTTTCAGTTTAATTTCTTTCACTAATGCCATCATTTTTCCATGTGGAGGTCTTACGTGCTTATGACATATTTTTCTATTGTAAATACCTTTAAATTTTTAAAATTTGCTTCTGATATATAGAAATATAATTCATCTTCATAAATTAGTTGTCAGTGCTCTGAAGGATCTAGGATTAACCCTATTTTCAAGATAACAAATTGGTCTCTTATTGGTTTGTGTATATTGACAGAAGATATAAAACTCCGAGGTCAGAGAAAAAGTATCTTACTCCTCATGTCATAACAAGCATTGTCACTATCAGCAAACTTTTTCCATCAGTTTTTTTTAAGTCTCATAGGAGTGAGACAAAGCCCAGATACACGCTATTTTAATCCAGTAGGGTTTTGCATTTCAGCAAAGAAACATTGAACTTGAGGAATTCATTGCTTTTATGGTAAGCAGAAGCAAGTATATTTTGGGAAATAGAACCCTGAAAAATAGCCTAGATAGTGTTAGGGACTTGCATTCTTGGCATACCCAGCAACTGTTGGTATTAGATTCAGGTCCCATTGGTGGGTTGTCCCTCTCCACGTTGACATTGTATGTAACAACATTGCTAAATTGATTAAACTTGATGGTTTTTATGTAGATTTACCCTTAACCTTGTCTTATACAAACATGTAATTTGTGCATAATGGTAGTTTTATTTTCCTTTTCCCTTCTGTGATGTACTGGGTAGGGCTTCCAGTAAAGAGTGGAATAGAAATGGTAATTATTGTGGTTTGGATCGTGAATGTCCCCAAAAAATCTCATGTATTGGATGTTATGAATTGTATATGTAACCATGTGCTGTTGGGAGATTTGGACCTGGTCTGGAGGGATGGACTGCAGGCATGTGGATTGGATTACAGACCTATATTGGATTAGAACCATTCCTGGAAGGGGCAGAACACTGACCCTGGACCCAGAAAGGGCAGATCCCTGGGGCAGGACCTGGAAGTATGTATAGGCTACTTCCTTCCTTCCTGGGTTTGACCTGACTGGACTTGGCTTGGCTTCCTGTTTGCTGCTGTTTGCAGTGTTGTGAGGAGCTGTCTCCACTTCTGCCTCTGCCATGTACTTCCATCATTGCTGGCCACCCATAGACTTTTTGCCGATTGACCGTGATCTGTGAAACTGTGAGCTAAAATGAAAATTTTCCTCCCCAAATTTGTGGATGTTGGGTGTTGAGTCACAGGAAGGAGAAAGTAACTAAGATAGCAGTATCAACCATTTTTCTCTATCATTATGATAGTTTTTAGTATTATAACTTTTTAAGAATGATGTTGACTGTTCAGTAAGTTGTAGACATTATCACATCAGTTGTTCTTTATTTGTAGTTGGTTAGTTGTTATTTCATGTATTGAGATATTCTTTGTTTCTTCTGTTAATATAGTGAAATGTGAAACTAAATGTTTAAACCAACATAGAAATGTGATGTATTACTAGACCAATATATCAATAGATTCAGTTTGCTCATATTTTACATTTGATATTTCTATTTTATTGGAGAGAAAGATTTGCAGGCATTTTCCCATATATTTTTCTTGTCATAATTTGGTAGCATAAAACAAGTTAATATTTCATGATTCACTGAGAGAATTTAAGAGAGTTTGTTGTTGTTTTGGGAGAATTCACTGATGAAAGCTGAGGTAGAGAACTTTTTTATTTTTTTGAGACAGAGTCTGACTCTGTAGTCTCGCCTGGCCCCCTCGTGCTTCAGCCTCCTGAGTGCCGGGATTACAAGTGTGCTGCCATGCCCAGCTTACGCAGTGCTGGGAAATCCAACTCCGGGTCGCGTGCTAGGCAACACATTCAACTGCTGTGCTATTCCTCCAGCCCATAGAGAATTTTTTTTATGTATTTAAGAAATGTACATATCACATCCCTTTCCTCTACCCACACCCTCAAAATACCCAACATCTCTTACCCTCTGCACAAAGTCTATCTTCTTGCTTTCTTCTATTTCTTTTTTTATGGCTTGTTTTTCTCATATTAGAGGAACCATACAATATTTAACCTGTGTCTGATTCATTTTGCCTTGAGTTATATTCCGAGTAGTACTGCAGAGAGAGAGAGAGAGAGAGAGAGAGAGAGAGAGAGAGAGAGAGAGAGAGAGAGAGTGTGTTTGTGTGTGTGTGTGTATGTTCTTTATCCATTCATCTGTTAGTGGCTTCTTCCAGGATTTGGCTATCATAAATTATGCTGCTGTGGATATAGGTACGCACATACCACTCTTGTATGATTACTTTAACACTTTTGAGAAGATACCCAGAAGAGGCATAACTGGGTCAGATTGGATATCTATTTTCAGTTTTTTGAGGAATCTTCATACTATTTTCCATAGTTATTGTACCAGTTTACACCCCCACCAGCAATGTAGTAAATAGGGTTTTTTTCCCCTCACAATCTCAGTGGCATTTGTTTTTTGTGTTAATACTGGACATTCTTATTGGACTTTGATGGAACCTCTGTTACTTTGATTTGAAGTTTTCTGATAGTTAAAGATACTAAACATTTTTTATTGTCCATTGGACTTTCTCTGAGAAGTATATGTTTATTTCAGATGCTCATTTTTGATGGGGTCTTTTATTTTGGGACATCTGTAATTTTTTTCAGTTCTTTGTATATTCTTAGTAATAGTCCTCTGTCTGAGGAGTAGTTGGCAAAAAATTTTTCCCATTCCATTGGTGCCCTCTTCACTCTTTGGATTGTTTTGTTTGCTGTGCAGAAGATTTTAATTTGATATAATCTCACTTGTTGATTCTTAGTGTTACCTCATGTAGTTTGGGTGTTTTATTGAGAATGTCCCTGCCTGTGTTTATGTTTTCTAGGGTTTTGCCTATTGTTTTCTTCCAACAAGTTCAGTGTTTCCATTTTAATGTAAAGTGTCTGTCTTTACTCTGATGTATATTTTTGGCCCCTTTGTCAAAGATCAGGTGACTGAAAGTACTTAAGGATGTCTCTGAATCCTCTATTCTGATCCATTGATCTACTTTTGGTTGTGTGTGTGTGTGTGTGTGTGTGTGTGTGTGTGTGTGTGTGTGTGTGTGTGTGTGTGAATGAATGCCATGTGGTTTTTAATAACTTGCTTTGTAGTATAACTTAATATCTTGTATGGTGATGCCTCCTGCTTTTGTTTTGTTTCTTGGAATTGTCTTGGCTATTCTGGGTCTCTTCTGGTTCCGTATAAATTTTTATATTGGGCTAGAGAATTACAGTGGTTTAGAACACTTGCCTAACAAGCACAAGGCTGAGTTTGATTTCCTAGTACCACATAAACTGGGTGTGGTGGTGCATTCCTGTAATCCCAATACTTTGGGAGGCAGAGGAAGGTGGATTGCTGTGAGTTTAAGGTTAGCCTGGGCTATAGAGTGAGAGACCCTGTCTCAAAAATTATTTAATTTTTAGATTTTTTTCTAGTTCTGTGAAAAATGCTATTGATACCTTAATGCAGATTACATTGAATCTGCATTCAGTGTCAGTTTTGGTAGTATGGCCATTTTGAGAATGTTGATTTTGCCTAACCAGGAACTGGGGATGTCTACTTTCTAAAATTCTCTTTGATTTCTTCTTTTCAGAGTACTGTAGTTTTCAGTGTAGAGGTCCTTCACTTCTTTAGTTAGGTTGGTTCTTAGATATTTAATTTTCATTGAGGCTATTGTGAATGGGCCAGTTTTTCTGATCTCTTTATGTTTTTATTTTCAGATTGAAAAGTTTTATTATGTATACCTATGCTATATTTTTAATGTAACCATTGTATATTGCAAACACATACTAATAAAAATAATAACTTCTGTATCTGTATTTATATATACATAAATTCCAAATTCTGTAACAAATTAGTGATACGGGGTTTGGGGAATCAATGACTGTGTGCCTGTCTGCCCCCTTCCCCCCTTTACAGAGGTTCACACCTTTCCTAGCTGTCTATTTCCCCTCTTTCTACCCTGTCACTCATGTTGGGGCCTTAGTCAACATACCAGAAAGTCACACACTTATCATATCCATGTTTATAGCAGCACAATTTATAATAGCCAAATCCTGGAAACAGTCTACATGCCTATCAACAGAGAAATGATTAAAGAAGCTGTGGTACCTATGTGGAATACTGTGTATAGAAAGTTACAAAGCATTTGAGTAAAAATGGGGCCACCTTGAGTCAGTAATTCACAGTGAAATGGACCAAACACAAAAGACTTAATTATAGTTGGGTGGCTTTCTTAGGAAATTCATAAAAATATTAGCATAAAAAGGCCCCAACATGAGTGACAGGGTAGAAGGAGGGGCAGTGGGAGGCTAGGAAAGGGGTGAACGTCCGTGATTTTATTGTGGGTGTAGAGGACTGTTACTGATTTTTGTACACTGATTTTATATCCTTCAATTTGATTGATTTTGTGTATTATTTCTAAGAGTCTCTTGGAGTTTTTAAGGCCCTCAAAAGGATCAAATCATCTGCAAATAAAGGATTATTTAACTTAATCCTTTTCGATGTGTGTTCCCTTTATTCCAGTCTTTTACCTGATTGCTCTGGCTAAGGCTTCAAGCACTTTGTGGAATAGAAGTGGTAAAAGTGGACACCCTTGTCTTGTTCCTGATTTAAGGGTAAATGCTTTCAGTCTTTCTCCATTTAGGGTGATGTTGGTTGTAGGATTGTCATAAATTCCTTTTGTTAGCTTGAGGTCGGGTCCTTGTATACCTATTTGCATTAGGAATGATTGTTGTGTCAAAGGCTTTTTCTGCATCTGTTGAGATGATCATATGATTTTTGTCCTTGCTTTTGTTCTTGTGGTATATTAATTGATTTGCATATGTTGAACCAGCCTTTCATCCTGGGGATGAAGCCAACTTGGTCATGGTGTGTGATCTTTTTAAATGTCTTTCATTCTGTTTTTCAGTTGCTTATTGAAGATTTTTACATCTATATTCATTAAGGAAATTGGCCTATAGTTTTCTTTCTTTCTTGGGTCCTTCTCTGGCTTGGGGATCAAGATGGTATTTATTTTCAGGAACGATTTTGACAGTGTTCCCTCTCTTTTGATTCATGTAAGAGTTTAAGGAGCAGTGGCACTAACTTCCTTAACTTCCCTAACTTCTGATAAAATTCTGCATTGAATCCTTCGGGTCTTGGGCTTTTCTTTGTTGGTAGATCCTTTATTACTGCCTCAGTTTCATCCCTGGTTATCACTCTATTCAGGATTTCGGTATCTTCTTGGCTCTGTTTTGGTATATCATATGTGTCAAGGAATTTATCCATTTCTTCTGAGCTTGTGAATTTGTTGGAATATAGTTTTTCAATACAGTTTTTCATTATGTTTGTTGTGATTTTACCTTTTTCATTTCTAATTGCATTGATGTTTTTTATTTTCTTTTGGTGAGTTTGGCTAGAGGTTTATCTTATTTATCCTTTCAAAGAACCAACTCTTTGATTCACTGATTTTTTTTTTCTTTTTTAGTTTCAATTTCATTGATTGCTGGCTCTGAGTCTAGTAATTTCTTTCCTTCAACTTCCTTTGGAATTGACTGTTCTTGTTTCTCTAGGACTCTGAGCCGCATCATTAGATTGTTAATTTCAGATTGCTTTTTTCATATACGTACTCATAGCTGTACATTTCCCTCTTAGTACTGTTTTCACTTGTGTCCCACAGATTCTGGTATGATGTGCTTCTGTTGTCATTTGACTTTAGGAAGTTCGTGATTTCTTTTCTTTCTTGGTTTCTTTGATCCATTTCTTGTTCAGTAATGTATTATTTGGTCCCCATGTATTTAAATAGTTTCTGTGTGTCTCAGCTACTTTTTCATTGCTGTGACTCAATACCTGACATGCACAAATTTAGGAAAAGGAAAGGTTTATTTTAGCTCACAGTCATTGAGGGTGGCCAGCAACAATCGAAGTACATGGCAGAGAGAGAGGTGGAGGCAGCTTCTCAGGACATCACAACAGGCAGGCAAGTGAGACTCTGAAGACTAGTCCAAGTCCCAGTCTTATATAGTCTCTCCTGCATCCGGGTATTGAAGGTTTGGCCACTACACACCTTTAGTCTTAACTCACACACCTTTAGTCTTAGGTCACATGCCCTTAGTCTTAACTCACACGCCCCTAATCCCAACAACTGCAGTCCACCCCTCCAGGCCAGACCCCAATTCACTAACATTACATGGCTCCATAGACAATCCATAACATTAAAATACATGAGACTTTTGGGGGACACTCCAGCAGATCTTAACCACAACAGTGTAGTTACCTTTGCTATTGATTTCTAGTTGTATTCCACTATGGTCTAAAAGTATTCAGGGAATTATTTCAATTCTTTTGTGTTTATTTAAGCATGTTTTATGTCCAAGGATATGGTTTATTTTGGGAAAAGTCCCATGTGCTGCTGAGAAAAAGATGTGTTCTGTTGCGATTCCATAGAGTAGACTATAGGTGTCTGTTAGGTCCATTTGCTCCATGGTGTGATATAGCTCTGATGTTTCTTTGTTGCTTTTTTTCTTTTTTTTTTTTTTTTGGTCTGGCTGATATGTCTATCTGAGAGTGGAGTATTCAAGTCCCTAATATGATTACATTGGGTGCATATATGTTTATATGTTCTTCCTATTGGATTGTTCTTTTACCAATATGTAGTGTCCATCTTTGTCTCTTGATCTGTTTTGGTTTAAAATCTGCAGTGTCTGGGAATAGTGTAGCTACTCATGCTTGTTTCTGGGCTCTGGTAGCATGTAATATTAGTTTCCAGCCTTTATCTTCAGTCTGTGTTTCTTTGTGGGTGCAGTATGTGTCTCTTATAGACAACAAAGGATTGTTTTTGTTTTTGTTTTTTTTGATTGAGTCTGCTCGTCTTCGTTTTTTGATTGGCGAGTTAAGACCATTAACATTTTCCTCTGCCTAGAGTCTATTCTAGTCAATGTTCTGGTAGATAGGAAGACTGTCACCCTTACACCTCTCCCAGACCTCCTTCCATATTGGCCGAGGTTCCAACTTTTCACATTTGGTGTTCCCAGAAATAACAGTAATTCTTAGGTCAATATGAGAAATAACCAAGGATACAGAGGAGCAGGTGCCTGTGCACAGCCACCTCAGCCCATGGACATAAGGCAGAAATGGGAAACCTGTCAGTGTACATTCCAGCCTTGACCTGGCTGGTGAAGCCTGGGTTCCAAGCCACTCTCTAGCCATAGTTTCCACAGCAGCATAAATCAGTACAGCTGCAAGAGCCACCTAAGCAGGCACCTAGAAGGGGAACTTCCTGTCCTGTCCAGGTGTCTACACTGGATTCCTGTCATCCTTTATCATGTGTTAATAACTGAAGCCAAATTCAGTCCAGAGGATCAGTTAGCTGCAATGAAATAAAATATGTCTCAAGACTTACTGATACTTAAATTCAAGAGGTAAGTTTCTCAACATGTGTTTATGCCATTTTTGCTGTTTGTAGTTTGAGCATTTAATTTTTAAAAGTGAGAACAATTTTTAGGTTTCATAGATGTCGGGACCAGTATATCTCATTAAGTCAACTCTGGAGGAGTTCCTCGCTGGTCAGTCCTATAGTTTTCGTGATTTATTTTATTTGACTTAGTGGTATGTTTGTAGTAGTATTTGTTAAGAGTTTTAACCTTAAGGAACACTTGAAGCAATTTATCTGGGAAATTATAGATAGTTTTGTCTATTCCAGGGTACGAAGTACAATTACATTTTCTAATGGAACTAATTTGGTTAGTTTTCTGTTTATATTCAGGCACTAGAGGGGCGGGAAGTGGTATCCTGGGGACTGGGGAGGAACTGTGGTATAGAGAGTCGATTGTACTGTGGGGACAGATGGAGGAGTACATATCTTAAGATTTCTGTAAAACATTAAAGAAAGCTTATTGAATATTAGTAGTTTTATCTTGGCCAAATCAAAAAGACAAGTGAGAAGAAATTATGGCAGAGATGTAGAGGAAATGGAACCTTATATATTTCATTGAAATTAAAAAAATTGAGCGGTTAATTTGTAGAGCAGTTTAACATTTGCTCAAAAAGTTAAGCATAGAACAGACATGTCCAGCCTGTGGACAGCTAGTAATATGACCCCTTAAGATTATAAACTTTCAACGTTATTATATGAGTATTAGGGATATTTTTCATGACTTGATTTTGCTATGCTGCAGTGTGGACTGCAACAATGGAACCCTGTATAGGGCAGTGCTGACTTCTCCTGCTGTCCCTACCACATGCAGTCAGGTGAATTGAAACCCACACTTACCAGAGTTACATGCACTTATTGTGACTTAGGGCTTAGTGGTCCCTAACCTTTTTGATACCGAGAAATAGTTTAGTTGAAGACCATTCTGCACAGGGTGGGGTGGGGAGGGGTGTGTCCTTGTTCTGCTGCAGGTTGTTGGAGGATGGCTTTGAAATGATGACCCACTGCAGGTGAGGAGGAAAAATGAAGCTTGGCCTCCTGTCAGATCAGCAGGGGAATTAGAACCTAGTAGGAGCCCCAGTAGGAGATGAAGATGCACTTGCTGTGCCCTGCTCATCTGGCCCTGTGGCTGGTAGCAGCCCCAGTGTTTGAGTAAAATGCGGCAGTTACTAAGAATGGTATTTCAGCCTGCTACACATGTGGGTGTCTTTGAAGATGGACATTTATTGTTAAATTTTAAAAGTAAGTTTTCTTATTGAATTATTAGACATGGGCTCATTGTGTCACTTCATAAAATTCAGTAAGTTAAGACAGTTTATTAGCAACCAGTATAGCAAGTACAAAAACGTGTGTGAGTTTTTGTTCATGATTTGTAATTAGATAGGAGTCTGTGCTGATACTAGAGAAATAAATAGCTGCTTGCTTCTGGTATGTATGGAAGTGCAATCAGATATTAAACTCAAAAAATGTCATCATATCTTTTTACTAGACTTTTTTTGAGAAATTTGTATATTTACCTATTGCATCTTGATCACACTTTTCTTTCCCCTTCTCACCGTTCCCCCTTCTCCTTTCTCGCTCCACAAAGTCCGTCTTCTTACTCTCTTCCATCTAGTTTTTTTATGGTTTGGCTTTCTCATATTAGAGAAACCAAACAATGTTAACCTGGGCTGATTGATTTCTAAGCATAATTGTCCCAAGGTGTATCCATTTTCCTAAAAATGATTCAAATTTATCTTCTTTCTTTATGGCAGAGTAGTACTCCATCTTGTGAATGTTCTACATCTCTATCTATTCATCTGTTGATGGACATGCCTGCTGCTTCCAAGGGTATTATAGCTTTACTAGACTTTTATCTGACCCATCTCCTCAAAGGAAAATATTCTCCCACTTCACAACCAAGCCTTATCCATGTCATTGTTTTTCAGCAGTGTGTGTATTTGTGAACAACTGATTTCATAGTTGGAACATACAGTAAAATTAGATAAATTTCTGGCCAACACCTGGAGTAATCACTAAGAATCACAACCACCTTCATCAAACCAGACATTCTGATGCATTAATTTCACAGAAACAGTCATCTGTCCCACTAGTTTTACGTTGCCTCCTTAGAAAAAAAATTATAATGAAAATATTTGTTAAAAAGGGAAATGTGTTGTTTATATACATTAAACCTTTTATTATAGTTTCTGTTTGACCTGGAACAGTGTATCTTCATTCATTGTGCCCTAGGCAAGCTGAAAGGTTGATACCCATGACGTAAAATCCCCTAAGACCCAGCAGTTCCACTCCTGGGAATGAGTGGAACAGAATTGAAAACACATGCAGAAACTTGCACACATATATTCTTCATAATATTGTTATAATAAAGTGGAAATAATCCTACCACTCATCTGGTGATGAGTAAACAAAACATGACGTATGCATACAGTGGAATGATAAAAATAACAAGGAGTGAAATTATCATTAATGACCTTGAATTGTTATAATAAGTGAATAAAGTCCAGTAAAAAAAGAGCACACGATTTCATTATATGGAATGTCCAGAGTAGGAAATCCACAAAGATAGAAAGCAGGTAGGTAGTTGTCTAGGACTGGACAACATCGTGACAGATAATGTGTACCTCTTCAGGAGGGCTAGTGTCGTTATAGATCTGGAGTGTCCCCCAAAAGCCTCCTATTTCTATGGATACTATATTACTGTTGGGAGATGGGACCTAGCTAGAAGGGGGAGTTGCTTGGGGCTTGACCTGGAGGGGCCTGTGCTGGTCCTGCCCTTCCAGACTTCATGATTCCTCCATATTGTGAGGATCTCTGTCTCTGGAGCTCTGCCTCTGGTCCCAGACCAAGCTCCAGCCCTGCCATGTGATTCCACCATTTTTCAGTTGCCCACCCTTGAATAGACTGAGACCTGAACTGCAAGTTAAAATAAATCTTTCCTCCCTAAGTTGTGGATGTCAGGTATTCTGTCCTAGCAACCAAAAAGTAACTATGACAGCTAGGGATGGTGTTAATGGTTGCACAACTTTGTGAATATAACAACATGCTAAAACCCATTAAATTTTACACTTTCAGCAGATAAGTTGTGTGGTGTTTAAATTATGTTGTCAAGGCTGGGATTATCAGCCTGGAAAGTACAAGACCCTGAGTTTGATTCCCCAGCACCACACAACTGGTCAGGGTGGTACATGCCTATAATCCCAGCACTCAGGAGGCTGAGGCAGGAGGATTGCTGTGAGGTCATGGTCAGCTTGGTCTACCTAGTGAATTCAGAACCAGCCTGAACTACAGAGTGAGATCCTGCCTCTAAATAAATAGATAAATAAAACCTTAATAGAACTGTTATTTTAAAAAACTGATCAACATCAAAATACCCAGAGTTATCCAAATCAATTTTGTACATATGTTAACAGAGAACAGTTTATTCTTTTTCCTTTTCAAACACACCTAGGATCGAGGATGTAGTTAAGTGATAGAGGGCTTGCCTTTTTTATGTGTGGTCCTGAGCTCTATCTATCCCCAGTACCACAAAAAGAAAGGAGGTAAAGAAGGATGGAGGAAGAAAGATAGATCATACTTACTGTATGTCAGTTCTTTCCATATATAAGCCTTCCTATATAAGTTGGGGTACAGAACCTAAGGTAAGTTGTCTTAATATTGTCTGTTGTCTTTTGTAAATTGAAATATATGTTCTAATGAACTCTTTCTCCATTTGTAAGGTAGCCTCCTAGTAGTGAATGCTTACCATGGTGTCTTAAGGCTTTGACCTTAACCGTGGAATGCTGTTTTGCTGTTACTGTCTCCTCAGTTCAGCTACTGTGTAAGACAGAAAACTTTAGTAAATATGCTGTCTTCAGTAGTCACTGACTGAAGCAGTAGTAAGTGCGATTTCTTTTTAATAAGGTGTCTACGTCAGCAGTTTGTTCTTCCTTATCATGAACAGTATTCAGATACTCTCAGATTTTGTGGAACATAAAGATTAACTTGCTATTTGCTAAAAAAAAAAAAAAAATTACAGGCTCTTAAAGGAGATACCTCACGTATGTCTCAAGTTTGGCTAATTTCTGAAACACAACATAGAGTATCTGGTAATGCGGTACAAAGTGTTACCTCCTGCCAAACCTACATGACTTTCATTAGAGAAATCTTCAAATATTCTCAAAAACTATTGATTTAAGGAGATAAAGGAATATAAGGGTTAAAACTGGTAGAGTTTCTAAGGTGAATGGCCTTACTGCCTTTAAAAAAAAAACTGTTAATGCAGAGCATTCCACTTTATCATTTTGTCGTGCTTCACCTTAAAGTTGCCTTAGAAACATTGATAATGTCGAAAGAGCCAACCCTAGAATCTTTTGTAAGTTTTATCTCATTTTTTCTTTTTCGTTCCTTTTTCTTGTTTTCTGTCTGATTATTTATTTGTTTGTTTTTAAGACAGTCTTGCTCTGCAGTCCAGGCTGGTCCTAAACCTACTGTATAGCCCAGGCTATCCTTGAACTCAGAGCAATCCTCCTGCCTCAAACTCCTCTAAGTACTGAGATTACAGGCGTGTGCCACAATGTCCGTCTAATTTTTATGTGGTGCTGGGTCATCGAGCCCACAGCCTTGCACATGGTAGACACACACGTTAGTCTCTGAGGTACACCCCAGCTCCAGTTGTATATACTGTAATGGTTAATGATTTATTCTTTATTTTCTGTTTATGGAGTCAGTTCTCTTGAAGTTTTAAAGAATGAAAAGTAATTCATACTAAACCCTTCCTCATCCCATCATCCTTCACTAGAGCTTTTGGGGGAAGTAAAATGAAAAGGGATGCTGTTTACAGTAGAACTTAAAAAGAAGGTCCTTCTCCCAAGTTACATTTGTCACGATTTTTAACACAATGGCAGTGTGTGGTCTGGGGAGGGAATAGTGCTTGATTCTGACTCTGATCACACAACATTTTTCATTGTCTCTTTTTCCCTCAGTGTCATCTAGACTGTCACAGCCATCTTCCCCTCAGTCTGGCTGTCCATCACCCACCATTTCAGCAGGTAAAGTCATTTCTCCATCACAGAAGCACAGTAAAAAGGCACTAAAGCAGGTGAGCATTGCTGTTTTGTGTTTATCTTCTCCCCTTAGTAGTTTGCAGTAACACCTTTGGTGGTCTTTAAGAATTTCTTAAAAGCCTTTACATTAAGCCCTTATAAGGGAAATTTCATGCAGTATCCTAGTTTTGTGTTAGATATTTATGCACCTTTGTATATAATGCCTGTTACAGGTTTTTGGTAGATACTCTGTACATTTTTGAGAAGTTCCTGTTTGCTAAGAAGTCTGTATGTGTAGTTTTTAAATCATGAACAGGTGTTGGAATTTTTCAAGTTTGCTTACTTAGGAATTTATTGGGATGGTTTTCTTTTATGCTGGTACTACTCAAGAGTGTCTTGTCTACTTTGTTGAGTTTTTCAAGAATATTTGGGTATTTTGAAATGCAGACGGTCTGTAGATATAAACTCACTAGCAATTAGGGAAATGTTACAGTGACAAAGTACTGCTTTCCTCAGATTTTGATAAAAAATTAAGGAGCTGATTATATCTGGCATTGAGAAGTAAGTGGGAAAATGGTTGTTTGCTGATGGTATGAATTTAAGTTATTATGTTGCTTGGAGAGGAATTTTGCAGTATCCATTACTTATAAATGCCAGTAACCCATGACTAAGCAGTTAAACATTTTGAAATTTATGGTAGAAAAAAAAATACGTACACAAACACAGAAAAATAATTGCACTTAAGTTTATATAGTAAGACCTTGGAAATTGCCCGCAATTAGAGAATTTAATAGGCAATCATGTGCCCGTACAGTGGACAGTTACACAGCATTAGAGGTTTTTTTGTTTTGTTTTGTTTTGTTTTGTTTGCTTTTTTAAGATGGGGTCTTGCTTTGTAGTTCAGGCTGGACCTGAATTCATTATGTAACCCAGGCTGGCCTCGAACTCCTGGTAATTCTCCTTTCTCAGCCTCCCACGTGCTGGCATTACAGGCATACACTGTCACATCTGGCTAGAACTTTATTTTATAATATAATTTGCTACAGTTTAGAAATGGAAAAGTTACCAAGAAGATACATTATTGAATCATGAAAATTATTTTACTGCCATATGTAGGGCCTGATAGCATTTGTAAAAACATGTAGCCATGAAACAATGCTATGTTTTTAATAAGGACATAATTTCTATGTGCACAGTGTAAACGAAATTTAAAAGGCAAAATATATTGGTGATTCTGGTTACTTTGAGAATTGTGCACTGCTGCTTGTGTGGTAAATCAAAAAAGTGCTTTTACTAAACATTATCAAAAAATTTGATGAAATTGATTACTGCCTTCTAGCTATCTTGGTGTAGCACTTTTATTTCTTACAAATTCCTGGAGGATTTTAAAAAGTGTAAGATTCTTTTTTCAAGGCAAGTATTTTCTTAAACCTTGTTAACTGATTCATGACACACATACTACTGCAGTATATTTCTGTAGTCTTAATGATCAAATATTGTATTTTCTTTAGGGAATATTCATATGGTATGTACTCTAAGCCCTTGTCTGTAATGTATGTTTTTCATAGTATTTGGTAAGAAAAGTTACTTACTATTAGTTATCACCAATAAAGAGTTTCTTACCATAGCTTAAAATGTTTTAAGATAGAATTAGGAGCAGGATTTGCACACTATTATGGGGAGAAGAACTGTGTGTAATTCTTGGTCAAAGTTAGAGTATAAATTATTTTGCAGTCATGTCTCAGAATTTATATTATCACAGCAGTTATAGATGGACCATTAGTTCTGTTAAGCTTTGCATTAACCTGGAAAACTAGCAAGGGATGAATGCTGCTAGCTTACCACTTGAGAAACCTGTGAACAACTTTTGTTCTGATTACAAAGAATGAAAGATAAGGAGAAAAGGAAAGAGAACCAAAGAAGGTAATTTCCAGGAAAAAAAAAACAGGAAATTTGTGTTTAATTCAAAAGAAGGAAAGAATAAGTCAGTCTGTGGTCTTTTTTTTTTTTTTTTTTTTTTTTTTTTTTTTTTTTTTTTTTTTTTTTTTTGCACATCATGCTTCTCTCTCACCTATTACGAATGTTGTAGAAGAATCTAAACCAGACTTCCAGCTGTCGTTACCTTTCCCCATTGCTGTTTTATGCAGGGATAGGGAGCCTGTTATTTTCTGCCAGCGGCTGTTTGGATATTTGTTACTGTCTTAGTTACTTTGTCATTGCTGTGACTCAGTACCTGACACCCACTAATTTAGGGGAGGTAAGGTTCATTTTAGCTCACATTTTCAGAAATTCACAGTCCACTCAGGAGCGGCTGGCAGCAATGGAAGTACATGGCAGAGGTGGAGGCAGCTCCTCACAACATTACAAGCAGGAAGCCAAGTCCAATCTAGTACAGCCTCCTCCCAGAGGAAAGCAGCAGCATATATATACTTCCAGGTCCCAGCTCAGTGATGCACCCCTTTTGTACCCAGCCTCAGTGTTCCAGCCCTTCCAGGTGTGGAAGGTGTGGTAAGCCCCCCTCTACATTACTGTAATCCAATGTACATACCTGTAATCCACCCCTCCAGACCAGGAGCCAATTTCACAACAGTACATGGTTCCATAGACAATCCATAATATCCAAATACATGAGCCTTTTGGGGGACATTCCAAATCCAAACCACAATAGTGACATAACACAGGCAATACAAAATGATCAACTAAAAATTATCCTTCTGTATTTGTTAATGCATATAATGAGTTCTTCCCTAATGTGGTTGCTTTGGCCAGTTGTTCCCCACCCCTGGAAATAGCAGGGACATAGTTGTTGCCAATGCTTACAGTGTAACCAGAGGTAGATGAGTGTGAAGCAATATGACACTACTGAGAGGTGGGAATGAGACATGGAAAGTAGCCACTTACTCTACTTTTATGCCTGGTGGACCTGAAATTTAAAGCCTAAGACTTGCCAGGCACAGTAGCACAAACCTACAGTTTCAGCACTCTGGGAGGCTGAGGCAAGAGGATTTCAAGTTTAAGTCCATCTTGGGCTTTTTTTTTTTTTTTTTTTTTTTGAGACTCTGTCTCTAAATATTTTAGAAAAGATGTGGTATATAGCCCAGTGAAAAAAGTTTGGGTTCAGTTCCTAGTATAGGGGCAGGGAACAGGAAGGCTTGAAATTAGCAAAATCCTGAATTTTCAGGGTTTTTCCTCCTGGAAATTACTTTCTTGGTTCTCTCCCTTCCTCCTGCCCTCTCCTTTCTTCTACCTTTTTCCCTCTTACAGCCCTTCTCTTTCTGCTCAACCTGAGTTACATTTCAAAAAGTCTTGTATTTTCATGAATAAAATTTGGGAATTTCTTGGTTTTTCTGGTTATTTTGAATGGTATCGCCTAAAACTTTACAGAAATAAAAATCTTGACTGGACTTGGTGGTGCAGGTCTATAATCCTAGTACTCTGAGACGTTGAGTTAAGAGGTTTACAAGGTCAAGCCAAGCCCTGTCAGCAAGACCCTATCTCAAAATCAAAACTTAACATATGGGCTGGAAATGTAGCTCAGAGCAAAAGCCCTGGGTTGGATCCTCAGTACTGGTGGTGGGGGGGTGGGGGGGACAAAGAAATAAAAATAATTTGAATTACCCAGAAGGAGCAGTACTGTTCTTAGCCCCAGTCTTCCTTCTCCTCTGATTACTGCATTGCTTAAATTTTAGAGATTTGCAATTAAGACAATTACCGTGCTCTTAACCAAGAAAATTAGTTACTAATAATATTTTGTTCATTTGTTTAAATGTAGCACCTCTGAAGCATAAATAAGCTAACTATTTGCATGTGTACATAGGGTTGATGCAAATAAAGTTCTTGTCGGTAAGGAATTTAGAGTTTTGTTTCAAAAAATGATTTAAATTATAGGTTTCTATGGTTATGATGGGGAAAATTTCTTGAGCTGTTAGTGATTTCTAAATTCTAAAAAGAAGTCATTTATTTTTTCTTAAAAACTGATGTGTTTGTTTCTTACAGTTAGTTTTCTCTTTATAGGCTCTAAAGCAGCAACAGCAGAAGAAGCAACAGCAGCAGTGCCGGCCAAGCATGTCTGTTTCCTCCAGCCAGCACCTCTCTCTCAAGACTGTCAAAGCAGCGAGTGACTCTGTACCTGCCAAACCTGGTAGGCAGTTTGGGCACTTTCTTAAATGAAAGTTTGTTTTTCCCAGTATTTTTGTGTGGGTTTTACAAAGTTGTACAATTTATTTTAAATAGACATTATTTTATGTAATCTTCATATTGCCTTATCATCAATATGAATTCTTTTGGGATAACTGGAAAATATTTTATTTAAAATAATTATGTAGTTATTTAGATCAATGGGATTAGCACGGAAGAAGGAATTCAGTGACTCACTTTAAACTTGAAAGCCTCAATTCAATAACCTTAGAAATCTTTTGTGCTTAAAAGGGTCAGTGGGAATTTTTTTTACCAGTTTTTTCCTTTAAAAATATGAGATCTTCCTAAAAATACTGTCTTTCAGTTTCCACTGGTTATGTCTGTAAGCCCTTTGATTTTGTTGTTACTATTTGTTTTATTGTTGAACTAGTCTAGCTATAGACTGTGTATTGTGTTACACAAGTTTGATGCAATAAGTTGATTCTATGGACTTGCCATAGGGTGAAAGTTCTGAGTCTTGCAATAACTGTTTTTGCTAGAAAGTTGATTCATCATCAGAAATAAATAGTATCCTAGAAGGAAGGGTTTATTTTGCTTTTTACTACAGTTCTCTGTCAAAACACATCCAGACCGCATTTCTCATATGTGGCTATTTAATTAACATGATTGATTGATTTCTATTATAACCTCAGTGCCACCAGTTTTACATGTTTTTTTCCCCTAGCAGTATGGGAAGGAAAGGAGTCTGATGGACAGTCAAGCAGCCCTCAGAACTCAAACTCCAGCTTTTCTTCCTCAGTTAAAGTGGAAAATCCTTTGCTGGGCTTGGGGAAGAAGTCTTTTCAGAGATCTGACAGACTCCACACAAGTAAGTTAGTTTACAAAGACTTAATTTTCACTGCCATGATTTGCCTGCTTTATTTTTGGGATTAATGAGCCTAAGGTCTCACGCATGCTAACTAAATGCTGTACCACTGAGCAAAATTCTCAGCCTGATACAATGAATTGTAAGAAATGAAAAGAAACAGGGACAGAATTGATTTAGTATATCTTTTTTCTCTATTTATTAGTCCTTGTTTCCCTTTGAGATCATAACTATCTTTATGTTCCTCCTGTTCTCATCATTTACATCTGTTATCATTTTGTGGTTTCTTTCTCTTTGTATTGGTAGATTGTTTTGTTCTACCTTGTTTTTTGTTGTCGTTGTTGTTTAGTTTTTCTCTTTCCTTTTTCTTTTTTTCTTTTTTTGATGCAGGATCTTGCTCTGTAGCCCAGGCTGGTCCTGAACTCTTTGGTGTACCCACAGCTGGCCCTGGACTCAGGACAATCTGTCTGCATCAGCCTCCCCGAGTGTTGAGATTACAGGCGTGTGTCACCACACCCAGCTTTATGTGGTCCTGGGTAATCTAACTCAGGGCCTTGCGTTTTAACCCCAGGGCTATTCTTCCAGCCCCTTGTTCTACCTTGTTTACATTTCTGCAGACAGAAAGATAGAATGACTTAGATAGTGTTAAAATGAACTTTGTTCCTGCTTTCTCAGAAGTCACCCTAAAGTGAGAATATGGAAATACAAAAGATTAAATCCATACAGATGAAGAAAGCAAGGAACCAGTGGGGAAAGTGTTAACAAGTTCTGAAAGATGAAAACTTGAATGGAGCGAGAAAGCAGTTGTCAATAGTGAACAACCAGAAAGGATCAGGAATTGGTGTGCTGATGTATCCCAGAAGAGATAGGTGGATTGAAGTCTGAGAAGAACCATGTTTTAATTTAAGAATAGTTTGATGCTTCACCCTAGCGAAGAAAGGAGGTTTAGTTTTAGATGAAATTGAATGGAGAAGGCTAAATCTGGGATACCACACAGAGCTGAGGACAGATAATGAAACATTGCACTGAAATCTCAGAAATCATATAAATTTTAAGCACTAAAAAGTGAACCTTCTAATCACCTTCCAAAGTGTTTAGGAATGAGATATATTTCCAACTCTACTGTTGTCCTTCCTCCTCCTACCATGCTCCAGCAGATTGGTAGATTGGTACCTAAAGAAATTTGAAAACATCAGGAAAAAATATATATGGACAGATGCCTAAGTCACTTTTTGTCACTGGGATAAAATACCTGACACCCATAACATAAAGGAATAGAAGTTTATTTCAGTTCATGGTTGTTAGAGAATTTGGTCCTTAGTCCGCAAGCACATGGTAGAAAGGGCATAGCAGAGGACAGTTGCGTATCCCATAGCAGCCAAGAAGCAGAGATAGAAGGGAGGATCCAGGGACAAGAATATTCTTCCAGATCACTCAGTGACCTACCTCTAACCAGGCCCCACCTGCTAACAGCACACTTAGCTACAGAATTCTTCAGTGGATGAATCCACTGATGAGTATATCTGTGATCCAATCACCTTCCAAAATGACAAGACTTTAGATTTAAAATGTAGTAGCAGATTTACAAGTTCCAAGCTAACTGAATCATCTTGATAGCACTTCATTGAAGCCTACCAGTCTAGAAAGTTACTCATGTACACAAAATTTCCAGTCAGCTTTTTAGTACTTTATTTTCTTAAAAATTCACATATTTAAAAAAAATTTTAAGAGAGAGTGTCTCTGTTCTTCAGGCTGATTCTGATCTCACTAGGTAGTTCAGGCTGGCCTTGAACTCACCCGCAGTCTTCCTGCCTTAGCCTCCCAAGTGCTGGGATTATAGGTATGCACCGCCATACCTACTTTATATGTTGTTGGGAAATCAAATTCAAGACCTTGTGTTTGACTGGCAAGTGCTTTAACTGTTGAGCTACTACCTTAGCCTTGTACATTTTATTTTAATTGCTAGTAATCTCTTTTGAGGAAATGCTTCATTCTAAAAATAACTTAAAATAAGGAAACAGATTCTAGGAAGAACAGAATTTTTAAAAAAACCTTAAAATCTGCAATATCCATAGCAAGAATTAAAAGAAGAAATTGTATCTGTGAAAAAACTGAGTGCTATTTTTAAAATAAGAGAACTGAAAGTTCTAGAATATTAAATAATATAATAGCTGAAATTTAAAATTATATTTGGAAATATTGAAAGGTAGAGTTGAAGAAATTTCTTAGAAAGTATCTCAAAGGGATAAAGTTAGGTAGGAAAACTAAAAATATTGGAACACTAATTCAGATTGTCCATTGTCCTAAATATATGTGTGTAGGACTGTCAAAAATGAGAACAGAAGTGAAAAGGGAAGCAAGAACCACCACATTAAGAATACTTTAGAATTAAAAGCTGCAAGATTCAAGAACGAAAGTACATAGTAGATGTAGCACTATATACAGCAGCCAAAAAAATGGAATCAACCTATATAATCAGCCGATGAGTGAATGAAGACAATGTGGTATTTACATATAATGAAATATTCATACATTAAAGGATAAAATGTTATTTGTGACAGCAAGGCTAGAACTTGGAGACAATGTTAAATGAAATGAGCCAGGTACACAAGGACATTTACTGCATGATCTCTGTCAATTTAAAATATTTTTATCTGATAGAAGGTGAGAGTACAATGGAGATTACAAGAGCGTAGGGAAAGTAGAGGGGAGAAAAGGCTGAGAAAACTGGTTGGGTAGGATACTTAAGTCATAGACAGTTGGAGAAATGTAGTCTGATTCCTGTTGCACAGTGTCATAACTGTGATAATGATAAATTAGAGTGTATTTGAAATATATATATATATTTTTCACACAAAGAAATGATAAATATGATAAAGACAATGAATGTTTAAATTTTAAAAATTTATTGCAATAAGACACATCACCATTAATCCCCCTCAAAAATACCTCCCCTCCGTTGAGCATACTTATCTCATTGTTCTTACTGCTTTCTTTTTGTGGTACGAGGGGCTGAGTTCAAGGATTCACACTGAGCTACACCCTCATTTTGGATTTCAAGATAAGGTGTCTAAATTGCTGAGGCTGGGCCCAAACTTGCCATCCTTTTGCCTCAGCCTCCCAGAGTACTGGGATTCCAAGCCCGCACCATCAGGCCTAGCTTCCCTCTTGCCATTTTCTGAAAGCAGTTCTGGAAGTCCTTTTTTGAGTCTTCAGCTGTGTTGTTGGCCTGAATGGATTCAAAACATTTACCTTTCATTGTGGCTTTGGGGGAGAACCAGAAGTAAAGCAGTGCCAGATCCAGTGAATATGGTGGTGACGACACACTCGAATGTTTTTACAAGTCTGCCTTTCTGTTAGAAGGCATTGGGCATCAGTATTCACCTCATTTTTAAATATCACAACTCATAAAGACACGAAAGAAGACTTTGAGAGTATCTGCCTTAGAAAATGTCAAAAATGATGGGATAAATGTGTTCTAAGCAAGAGAGAGTATTTTGAGGGGGATTAGTGACAGTGTGTCTTTTACTGTACAAAATTTTATTCAAAAACTCACTGTATTTTACTCTTGATTTGAACATTTTCACAATGTATACATTATACATTTTTACATGGAAAGCCATATATTTCATTAAATTAGTCACAGAAAAAAATTGCAGACATCTCAGTAACTGCATGGAAAATAAAAGCTAGAACAGCAGGACCTGGGTTCTATCTCCATGGTAGAATAGATGGTTGCCTAGTATGACCTTGGACTCACTTCCCAGCACTTCAAAAGGAAGGAAGGAAAAAAAGAGCAGCACTGCTGACAAGTTCTGATGGAAACTTATTCTATATTCATTTTCCATATTTCAGACCCATCCAAACTATTATATGTGAGAATAGAGTTGATAATACAATATTTTCAGACAAAAGTTTGGTTTTAAAAAACTGGTTTTATGCCCAGTGATATAGATTGGTACATTTTTCTGAAAGGCAGTATCTCCCATATTTAAACTGAAAATACCCTTTGATGATCAGCTCTGTTTAAGGATAGAATTACGTTTGTACATACGTGTGTGTGTGTGTGTGTGTGTGTGTGTGTGTGTGTGTGTGTGTGTCAGTACAGATGAGTCCCAGGATGATCAGCTCTATTAAAGGATAGAAGTGTGTGTGTGTGTGTGTGTGCGTGCGTGTGTTTCAGTACGGATGAGTCCCAGGATGATCAACTCTGAGGATAGAAATACGTGTGTGCGTGTGTCAGTACGCATGAGTCCCAGCCTCTTCATACTGGGTTCTTTCCCCAGCCTAGAATAGAATGTACAGGATAGAAATAGTATGTGCGTGCGTGCGTGCGTGTGTGTGTGTCAGTACGGATGAGTCGCAGGCTCTTCATACTGGGTTATTTCCCTAGCCCATTTTTTTTATTTTTGATTTTGAGATGCTCTCAGCAAGTTGCTTAGTTGCCTGTGCTGAGCTTGAACTTGAGACTCCTTTGGCTTTATCTCCACACTTACTATAATTATAGTCTTATACTATCATACCTAGCAGAAGTTTCATTCATTCATTCATTTTTTGAGACAAGGTCTCATTCA
Organism: Ctenodactylus gundi; assembly: GCA_004027205.1. Taxonomy (NCBI): domain Eukaryota; kingdom Metazoa; phylum Chordata; class Mammalia; order Rodentia; family Ctenodactylidae; genus Ctenodactylus; species Ctenodactylus gundi. The sequence goes on from PVKB01001983.1 coordinate 247,491, forward strand.
GTAGTCGCAAAAGTGTTATTAAATATGCTTAGAAGTTAATGCTAATCTGCCAAATACAGGTTTAAAATCCTAGGGACCTGGTGGTGAAGAGAACAGATTTCCTCCTTATGGAGCCTATATTCTTCTTAAATTCAGTTAAAATCACATTTTTAGTTTTCTTATTCAATTACAATAGAAATTATGATTGAGAATTTCTTAACTGTGATAGAATAAAGAAAAAATCCATAAAAATGGCAATATGTTTACTTTTGATATGATGGTAAGAAGTTAATCAAAGTTGATCTTTCATGCACATGATCATGATGGGACATTTTACAACATAGCCACAATGAATATTTTCCAAAATACATGGAAGAACTTACATATCATATAAATCACAGTGATGCAGCTGAACTAGATAATTTACATGAAATATTTTTTAGCTAATAGTGGCGTAGTTTAATTCGGTCAGAAGAGAAATAGCCTAAATTTCAAGTTAATAGTGAAAAAAGTGAGGTTAACAGGATCTAAGTTGCTAAATTGCCAGGGCTGGGCTTAACCTTGTAGTCCTTTTGCCACAGCCTCCCAGAATTCTGAGATTACAGAGCTGCATCACGGGGCCCAGTTTAGCCCACCACTTTGCCTGAGATACATAAAACTATTTTCAGGATATAGTTTTGATTATACTAGACAGTAGTTTACAGCTGTTTCACAATCTGAAGTTAAAGTTTTAGATGAAGTTTGATTCTGCTATGAAGATAAAATGAATGCAGATAGTGAGAAGCACTCAGGGACTGCTGACTGTCCAGTTAATTTCATGAGGTACTACCGTGTGGGAAAGGGGTAGTAGAGTTACTTTCCACTCTGTAGAGGCCCTCCAGCATTGCTGTCATAGGGAGAAACTGATAGCCACTGACATGATGGTTTATGGGAGTCCTATTAAATTCATAATCGTGTGTGCTTTAAAATGGGATTGAGCTTTTCAAAAATTTCAGAAGGTAAGGGGCTGGAGGAATAGCTCGGTGGTTAAAGCACTTTTAAGTACTTGAGTTTGACCCCAGAACCACATAAGCTAGGCATGGTGGTGCACACCTGTAATCCCAGCACTTGGGAGACCGAGGCAAGAGAATTGCTGTGAGTCCAAGGCCAGCCCGAGCTGTAGAGACCCTGTCTCACAGATAAAATAAAATAAATTTTCAGAAGATCGATTCACTGGTGATTATTTGAAAGATATTTAAGATACTTAGTGAAATTAAAAGAAATATTAATGTATGTATTTTGTTTTTATTTCAAGTTTAAAACTCCTTTTGGTGGGAAGACTGCAGTTTGAATGTAAAAACTTATACTTTCTCTATCTTACTACTATTGAAAATTTTTGGAAAACATTTACCTTTATCTCCCAGCTACTGTGTTTATTGTAATTCAGCTTGAGAACTTAAATTTTTGATTTATTATTTCTTTGCCTCAGTTATCCTGAAGTTTTTGTTATTAAATTTTCAAGTGTATAAGGATTTTTGTTTATGGTTTTGTTAATGAACTTTTAACTGAAATACCTTCTGGGCAGACATCATAGAATGTATGATACCTGTACCTATGCAGCTAAAATGATGATAAACTCTGAAGCCCCGCTCTCTGGTTTTGTAACTTACTAATGTATTTGCACAAGATTCATATCTGGGGCTTGCTTTCTTGGTCTGGAAAATTGGGGTAATAATATAATTTATCTACTTGAAGTATAATAGTAGTAGTAATACACACTTATGATTTGAGCTACTCCGGAGGCTGAGGTTAGAAGAATCATTTGAGCCCAGGAGTTTAAGGCCAGCCTGGGAAACAGTGAGATATTTGTTTGATTTTAATAACTGATAACTGGTACACCAGCTGTCTGGTTAGTTTTTGCCTGGAATATCTGTACCTTGTCATTCTTGTTTTATAGTGCGTTGTGTATTTCTCTTTGAACAGCATGCAAACTCTCTGAATTTTCTTGTTTCCTGTTGTCTTTTAATTTCTTAGAAGTTTTGTTTTGTGTTTTTTTTTTTTTTTTTTTTTTTTTTTTTTTTTTTTTTTTTTTTTTTTTTTTTTTTTTTTTTTTTTTTTTTTTTTTTTTTTTTTTTTTTGCTTTACTGAGGGGTTTTTTTGTAATTAATTTTGTTGCAGTCTGTTTTTTTTCTTTGTACCTACTATAGTATAAATGTAATTGCTAGTCTTCTAGTGGTTAGTGATTGTGAAAATGGTCTCTTGCATGTCTGATTCTTGCAAGTAGTCTTCTTGAGCTTTTCCAGAACAGTGGAAATAATTCACAATAACTTAGCACTTTTTATATCTGGACTTAAATACTGTTTTCAAACGTTTTTGTTCTTTGTTTTTAAAGAACTTTAGAACAACACAGATTTTCTTTTTATTCAACTTGGAATGTGCTGTGATTGTAGATTTTTAGGTTTGTAGTTTTTATTAATAGGGTTAGCCTACAGCTGTCAGTTTTTTAAATTTTGCTTTTATATGTGTTTTGGTTTTTTGAGACAGTCATCTCACCATGTTGTTCAGGCTGCCCTTAAACTCATGGTCCTCCTGCCTCAGATTCTCAGATGCCCTTTTCCACCTATTTTGCTAATTTTCTCCTTGAGCTCCTGTCAGCCTATGTTCTCATCTTGTCACTACTCCATGCAACACACATGCACAGCCTCAGAATCTGTTTTCAGATAGCCTGTACCTGTTGGTTGTTTTCGGTCTGAGATGTAATCTTATCTCCATTCCACCTCTACCCTTGGGTACCAGACATTGGTTCTCTTCGAACTGGTAAAAATGTATTGAATACCTATCCGTTTCTTGGATGTGCTGAAAATAAATTCTATTTTCTCCTTTGCATTTTCATTTTTCCTCCCAAATGTGCTTAATCTATGGACTTAACTGGAGGTTTTTTTTGGTTTTAATAGTTTTTTTTCTTTTCTATGAGATATATATTTTGTTCTAATGAATGTAGTGACCATCGTTAAGGCTCCTGTCACTATTCATTACCAGTGATGTTAGCTGTTTATCCAGCTTTCCTTTGTGTGGCCCTCCAAGAAATGCCCCCTTTGTAGTGGCCTGCTGTGGGCATGGTCTGAACAATGCAGCCAGTGATTAGGTGACAGTGCCCTAGGGGTGCTGCTCCTGGCTCAGCATCTGCAAAACTCATCCTCTTGCCAGCTAGTCCGCTGGGATTCAGGACTGCCCTTCTATCAGTGCCTGAGTCTATGGCTTGAATTTGAGCTCATTCATGTTTTTGCTAAACCTTTTGACATATTTAATTTTCTCCCCTATTTCTCTCTCTTCTCAAATTCTAGATAAATTATTTGGTTATATACTCTACTTATTTCCTCTTTGATATTGCCAAAACTGCTGTTTTACTTTCCGTGATTTATGTACTACATTTATAATTACTATTGTAAATCTATCTCTTTATTACTGGTTGTATTGTCCTTGTATTTACATTCTTTGTTTCTTCAAATATTTTATGCATACCTATTCTGTGTTTTATTTTTCTGATGACTTCAGTACTTCTAGAACTAAATGTTTTATTTTTGGTTTCTAATGATTCTTACTATAGTGGTATATCTGATATTTTGGGGGTATTTGTAACACAGTTGCTGGATTTTAGTTTGTGGGAATTCTGTGGACCTAATTTGAAGAAAAGTCTTTCCTATACTGCAGAGTAATGTTTGCTTGTGGTTTGGAAACCAGAGGGTACCCATATCGCTGATCATGTTTGCTGTGTGAAAGTGATTCTAACATACAGAATTTCTAAGTCCTATGATGCTCTTTACATCAAAAAAAAAAAAAAACTTGTTAGATTACACTACACATTTCAGCTCCGTTAACAGTGTTTGCAAGTGCTTTTTATTCTTTCCATGCATATTCCTGTCACTAGATTACAAGATCCAAGGTACTTAGTTTTTATGTCCAAAAATTTTTTATTCATTGATTTAATTTGCATTTCTTTAAATAGTAAAGTCTTAACATATGCTTATGACTAGTAGACTATGAATTAGTTCCTTGTTCCCTTTGTCCATTTTGTCCCTTACTGATTTAAAGATGCTTATTACATTAAGATAGTAATCTTTCCTTGGGCAGGGTATCCAGCTGAGTGGCAAAGCGCTTGTGATATGCACAGTACCTGGGTTCTGTCTCCACCACCAGCAAAACCAAAATAAAGCTATGACTGACATGTGTTTAGTCTTTTGTTTACACATACACACACACACACACACACACACACTTAATTCCTTCTATACTGTAATCTGTCAGTTTTGTAAAGACTATGTAAAACTTAATTGTGAACATATCTCCTAAAACTGCAAAACTGATATGTTTAGCTATCCAAATTAAAGTCAGTGTTGAAATGTTCTCATGGGAAAGCAAAAAGGTTGGTAGTATGATTTTTAGATTTATGTGGTCCCCACTCCCCTACCCCAATACTTTTTTGTAGTGCTGGGAATTGAACCCAGGACCCTATTCATGCTGGACAAGCAAATACTCTACATTCAGCATTATCTCCAACCCACATTTTCTTTCTTTTTTTTCCCCAGACATATTGGGTATGTGTCATTTATGATTTCTTACAAACATATTCAGTTTTGGGAGGGGATAATTTTCTTTTAGCATGCTCAGAAATTTGTTTTTACAACTTGTGTTGTATTTTTGTTTAGGCAGGAAAGTTGTATTCTTTTATTCTCTTACAGATTTGCAAAACTTTATTAGCTGTAGAAGACATTTCTAATGTCAGTGGGTTTTTGCACTTCACAGCTATAGCTTAGGTAGAAACAAAACTGTGAGAAAAGTATAAATGATTCTATTCTGTATATTTTAGGGCAAATGAAAAGGACTAAATGTGCTGACATTGATGTTGAGACACCGGACTCCATTCTAGTTAATACAAATCTGCGAGCACTGATCAACAAGCACACCTTTTCAGTCCTTCCTGGAGATTGCCAACAACGACTGCTTTTGTTACTTCCAGAAGTAGATCGACAGGTGTGTCATTTAAACCTAAGCAAGTTTTAACTCTCAGGGTCTCTTTGACTCATCACCTTTAGGGGACCTTCTAAGGATTTTTAAAAATAAATGTTTTTATGTAAAATTTTAAAGACGTATTACTAGTACTAAGTAAGAAATATTTTTAAGTGTCTTAAGTAAAATGTGACCCAATAAGGCTTATTATAGGGATAAAAAAAATTCTCTTACTAGAATGTCAAAATTACAGAGTAAATTTGACAGGCTTTCCTATTAGGGCATAGATATCCATAGAATCTAGTGTAGAAGAAAGAGTTGTCTTGGTTCACTGTCGGAAGGATAAGGACCAGTAGTGGCTTAGTGGAGTAGGAAATGTCAAGAATGCGCCAAGCCAGCCTGGTGGTATACAACTGTCTTCCCAGCTACTCAGGGGACTAAGGCAGAAAGATCCTGCATTCAAAGCCTGCCTGAGCCACATTAGTGAAACGCTGCTTTAAAAACAAAAACAGAACAAAATTAAAAAAAAGAAAAACAGTTGGGACTGAGGCATAACTCAGTGGTATAGTCCTTGCCTACCATGTGCAAGGCTCTAGATTTACTCCCCAGTATTGCAAAATAAACAAAAAGCCCTGGATTCAGATGGAAAGCTATATCTGGAAGAATATAGGATATGGAATAACAGCATTAGAGTTTGGAGCTAGGAATGCTCATTATTATTTGTTAAAGTCTTCCAAAAGAAATATTTATTGCTTAAAATAAAGAAACTCTTAAAATTCAGTATAAGTTAGACTTTGAAAACAGGAATAGCAAGACATACCAAAGGTTTGAAAAGACTGATGGCAGGAGCCAGAGGGATTCAGCTTACTCCAAAATTAGATCTAGTTCTGACTTTCTAACCAGCTGTGATTTGTGTGGCTTACTTCTGTGTTAATCTCTTACTGATAAACTGGAAAATATAACAAACACTTTGCTGTAAACTGCAGAAAACACTTTTATCTTGTTTTCAAAATGATTTTAAAAGAGGAGTGGAAAAATTGTCACATATGGTAGTAGGTGTTTGGAAATAATTCTGAAATCATCTACTGGACTACATTAATAGTTTTTATGTGTGGCTTTTTTTTCTTCTTTCTTTTTGTGGTACTGGTGGTGGTGGTGGTAATGGTACTGAGGATTGAAGCCATGGCCTTCACAATTCACATCCCCAGTCCATTTTTTATTCTCTATTTATTTTTTAATTTTGACAGAATTAAGTTGTCCAGGATGGGCTGGCACTTGCCATTCTGTCTTAGCCTTCCAGAGTGCAGAGCTTACAGGTGTGTGCCTCCGCATCTCTGGCCTGGTGCTGTGAATCTTTGTAAACTTGCCCGTCTTCCTCTCCGATGCAGGCTGGTCCCGATGGCTTGATGAAGCTGAGTGGCTCGGCTCTTAACAATGAGTTCTTCACGTCAGCCGCCCAGGGCTGGAAGGAGAGGCTATCGGAAGGTGAGTCTCCCCAGACCGATGCACTTGGAGCCGTGATAAGGGCACATGAGCACTTCGGCCTCTCACATTTGTGCAGTTTGGGATGGTAAAAGGGAGTTTTCAAAAGGTAGAATTAGCTTTTCTGTGTGAAACACACAGGTAGATTTTTATGCTAATATGCTCCGTATTGAATAAAGTAATACGTTTTACTAATGTAAAATCAAATCATATAGAAACCAAAAAATACAGATTTGTAGATCTGACTCCTAAATATCCTGCTTGAGTAATTCTAGACTAATGCCTAGGAATTGAAAGTCTAATAAGCTCCCTAATTATCAAATTGATGAATTATTTTATGGTGCCGTGCTTCAGAGTTTGGTAAGCAGGCTGATAACCTCTTTATTATTCACAGCCCCAGTGAAGCCATTAGTAAAAGGAATCAGAACTTTGTTTAAAAAACAAAACTGCTTTATTGAGATACGTTTTATATACCATAAGATTCACTTATTTAAAGAGCTGGAGGGTGTAACTCAGCTCAGTAGTTAAGGTACTTGTCCAGCATTCACAAGGCTCTGGGTTTGACTCCTCAGCACTGCATGAAGGTTAACAGGGCATGGTGGTGCATGCCTTTGTGTAATGCTAGCTTTCCCAAGGGAGGCTGAGGCAAGAGAATTGCTGTGAATTCTAGGCCAGCCTGGGATACATAGTGAGTTCAGGACCAGCCTGGACTAGAGAGAACTAGACACTGTCTCAGAAAAAAAAAAAAAAAAGTCATTTATTTGAAGTACAATTATGCCTCAGTCAGAACATGGTAATGAATGTGCTAAATGTGGACCAAGACGGGAGAATTACTGACTGGTCACTGGTTCCGTGTGTGCTGTACTTCAACCCTGAAAGAGTAAATATGCTGAAAGCAAATAGAGTTTCAGAAGTTATTGATGACTGATTGTGCAAGCACCATAGCAGCATCTGTTAGCATTACAGTTCTTAGCCCCAGCTGCTCAGAAATATATGGGAGATTTTTATGTCCTTTTTTTTTTTGTATTATACTAATAATATAAGATGTTGGAGCCATGCATGGTAGCTCACAACTATAATCAGGAGCCTGCAGTAGGAGGACTGCTGTGAGTTCAAAGCCAGACTGGGCTACATATTGAGATCAGAACCAGACTGGACCCTGTCTCAGAAAAAAAGAAAGAAAGACAGACAGACATTTGAAAAGGTGCATTAGTTATTTTTTCTTTGCTGGGACAGAATACCTGAAATCCACAGCTTAAGGGAGGAAAAATTAATTTTAGGGAGGAAAGATTTTAGCTCACAGTTTCAGAAAGTCACCGTCAGTTCACATATGGGTGGCTGGAAAATGGTAAATCACATGACAGGGCTGGATCCTGGTCTGCAGTGGTCGAAGCCAGAACCAGAGCTGGAGACAGAGATTCTTAGGGCATGGCAGAAAGCAAAACCAAGTCTGGGAGGAAGGGCAGAACCAGCACACACCCGTCCAGGTCAAGCCCCAAGCATTCACCCCTTCCAGCTAGGTCCCACCCTTTAACAGTACACAATATCCATAGGAACATGAAGCATTTCAGGGCACTCCGATCCAGAGCAGAACAGAAGCCTATCATTATGCAAGAAAGAAAGAGAGAGAGAGGGGAAGAAAGGAAGGAAGGAAGGAGCTTAAAAACAAGCATGCAGACATTTACAATAAATTCATTATGAGGAGAGCATTAGGTTAGGACTATATTTCTTCTTTATCATATCTTGACAACTACAGACTAAATGATCAGGAAATAGTTATCTATAGTTGTCATGATTATTTACTTTTCTTGGTCTTTGTTTAATGCTGGTGATCAAACCCAATGCCTTGTCCGTGCTAAAGCTGTGCTTTACCACTGAAATATCCCTGGACTTACAGGTGTGCACTGCCATACCCAGCTAATCTTTATGTGATGCTGGGAGAATCAAACTGAGGTTTTGTGAGCATGCTAGGCAAGGGCTTTGAACACTGAGCTATGCCTCGGCCCTTTCAGAGCAATTTCTATATGGAAGCGATCTCTTGAAGTAGGAAGATAGACCTTCTGGAGAAGGAAAGGGCGTGAGGGGTGGGAAAGGAAGTAAAAATGGAGATCAAAAGGGAGGTAAAAATAATCAAAATGTGATATGTAAATGTACCAATTTCCCAAGCTGGTTGTATTGCAAAATACATACTAATAAAAGAATATTTGAAAAATGAAATAACTTTTGCTGTTTGTTCTTTCTCATATTTCCTTAGGCAGAAATCTCTATTTTCTGAAAGAGTTGAAATCACATAAGTACTTTAAAACATACCAGTTTCCTTTAAAAATAATTGTCTCAGGCTAGGGGCATAGCTCAGCTATTAAAGCAATTGCCTAGCAAGCACGATCCTCTGCGTTCATTTCCCTAGTACCACATAAACTTTAATCCCGACACTCAGGAGGCTGAGGCACGAGGACTGCTGTATGTTTGAGGCCAGCCTGGCTTCATAGTGAGTTCAGGATTAACTGGGACTATAGAGGAAAACCCAAAAATATATAAATAAGTATATATATTAAATATATAAAAAGCCCAGCCTCCTCTTTTTTTAATAAGCAGATAGTCTACATGATACCTTATTATTAGTGTGACTTTTTTATTTTATATTTGTACAAGTTGACTACCTTTGGTCATGTGATCATATTTTGTGAGCAACAAGAGCTTTGAACACTGTTCACATGTGAACAGAATTCAACACTTTTTATTCCTCATTCTGTGGTACACAACACCAGAAGTTGTAGGTTGGATTCTGACAGCCACATTCCTCTTTTACTATTCCTTTGCCCATGACTGTGATATCCACAGTCCTCTAACACTTGTCCTTTCCTTTTTCTTACCCCCCAGGAGGTCTTAAACTTCAAATTCTGCCATTTCTACCTCTTTATCCCCTGATGTCCTGGGTATTAGAGTATGAGAGGGAGCAGCTATCTGAGCCACAAGTGTGAAGATTGCCTACCAAGCCATTCTCTGTTCTCTGCTGATGGAGTGGGAAGGATTGTGGTGGTTGGTAGTATATGCAAATAAATGGCATATTCAGAGCAGCTGGGGTTTTTGGCATGTTGAGTGTCTTTTTACTAGGGCAGTGGACTACTATAATTTCTGGAAAAGTTAGAAAACTGACGACTCCAGAATAACTTCCTACCTTTTCATTGGCATCTCAAATGCTTTTAAGCAAACTGTAGCTTTTCATTATGCAGTTAGTAGTGAAAGGCCTAAAATACAATTTCTTTGGAAAACCTAAGTTTAATAAAATGCCCAATGGCTTATTTACTGAAAGCACATCACTCTTTTCCAGTGGAATATAAGTTAGAAATTCAAGATTAGAGATAAAAGATTTGTGTGGAATAAAATGTTTAACCAAGAGGAAGGTGCTGTAGGAGAAGCTCAGAAAATCCTTACCAGCCTCAGCTGAGTACTAAAAACTACCCAGAGTGGTGTGCTGACATATTTTTATTTCACCTAGTGGCATTTAGACCTTCCCTTCAAGAATCTTAGAGAAGTGTCTGTGACTTGCACATAGAGTATTCTGATTCCTGCATGAGTCTTTCATGATTTAATAAAAGTTAAAAGTTGCAAAAATTATTCTTCTGTTTAGTATTGTTGTTCTGCATTGCAGGTGAGTTTACACCTGAGATGCAGGTGAGAATTCGACAAGAGATTGAAAAGGAGAAAAAAGTGGAGCCATGGAAAGAGCAGTTCTTTGAAAGCTACTATGGTCAGAGGTAATATTAAGACAAGTTTTGAAAACCAGATGTTAATTTCTTGCAAATAGGTCACATGGCACTTCATCTGTTTACCTTAGAAGTTCTAGTGTCCAAATTTAATTTTTATTTCACCAACTCTTTAAACCAGGAATGTTTTTTCTTTTTAAGAATCATAGGAACACAGAATTTGCTTTAATCATAATCCTTGGCCTAATTTCAAGACTAGCTGAATTCTTTTTTCAAAAACATTTTTAACTGAAAAATCTCAGTGTACAGTCTCTTTCTTGAAATAGATTGGGTTTTCTTATAGTAACTTTGTAAGATGCAGAATATTAATGTTCTGTACATTTTTGTAGTAATTATCTCCAAATATAACTTGTTCACAAACACATGGGAATCCTAGGAGTGTTATGTGAACCATTATACCCATATACAGTTTTAAACACTTGTCTTTTGAGAAGATGCTCTGAAAGGTGTACATTATTAAATTAAGCCACAAACCTATTTAGTCAGTTTTTTTTCCCTTAACAGAAAGTACAAACAAAATCTTAATGGAGAGGATAAATGAATAGATGATAAATAATGAAGCTGTTTTGTTTACAACAGGAATTAGCACCCAGACTTATAATTCTCAGCCTCCAGAGAATATTGACAGCCCATTCTTACTGTCTTCTCAGGGTTCCCTCAGATTTTCTGGCCAGCCTTTCTGCAGTTAGTGCAGAGCAGACTTGATCACAGTCCAAAATCAAACCCCTGGCTGGATGGGTTTTTGCCTTCCTTTGAGTCTTTGGGTACAGTCTGTGGTGTATGCCTCTTATAGGATCTAGCCCCTTTATAATAAGCAGAAGTAATAATGAAAATTGCTATTATTGAGCTGTTGTGGTGTGCTGTGTGAAAATTTGATGTGAAATAACTTACCCTTCATACCAACACTCTGAAGTCATTAACTCCAGTGTATAATTGAAGAAACTGAGGTACAGTCTAGTCACTTATTAATATCACATGGGCAGCTGCTATCAGGGCTGGGATTTGAACATGAGTACTCCGGCTGCAGACCATTCACTCTTACTAACAGTAAAAATGTATACCAAAAATACCTACTACCTCTTGGAAGTTTTCCTAGGGATTTGTTTCATATTCCATTTTCTCAAAATACTTTGAATATCATGGGACATTTTCAACAAAAATATTTTCTACCATTATTTTAGTTCTGGATTGAGCCTTGAAGATTCAAAGAAGTTGACAGCTTCCCTAAGTGATCCCAAAGTAAAGAAAACCCCAGCTGAGCAGCCAAAATCCTTGCTTCCTTCAGATGCTTCTCCTGTCAGAATAGGCCCAGTAGTTCTCCAGTCAGAGTGTAAAGAAGAAGCAGTACAGATGCCATCATCAGTCAGGAAAGAAGAGTGTGAAAGCCAAGATACAGCACAACTAAACTTTAGACCCACAGAGCTCCACCTTGACTCAGCTAGCAATACAAATGAGCTTAGCAGCGCTCTTCCCGTCACACGTCCAAAGGATGAAGATCTCATAGAGCAGAAGCCAGTTGCCTCTGCTGAACAGGAGTCTGAAAAAGAGAATCATCTCACTACAGCTTCTGCTTGTAACAGAAGTGAAAACCAGGAATCTTTAGTTACGTCCCCAAGCAAAGCCAAGAGCCCTGGGATGGAAAAACCAATTATGAAGCCCATAGCAGAAGCAGGTTCACAGGAAACCAGTACAAAAGAACCACTGACAACTGTGCCTGATCACAGCCCAGACAGCCTCAAGAGGAAATCTTCTGTTACTCAAGAAGAGGCCCCTGCAGGCTGGGAAAAAAGGCCACGTGTCACTGAGGATCGCCAGCACCAGCAGCCATTTCAGGTCTCACCACAGCCCTTTCTCAGTAGAGGCGACAGGGTCCAGGTGCGCAAAGTACCACCTCTCAAGGTAAGAGAGTAGAACTGAAAAGGACAGATAGCTTGAACGCTAAGGTTTTGTTCACACTTTCTAAATTTCAAGTAATTTGTGGTATTTCTTACTATTACCTGTGATATTACACAAAGTTATTGTTAAGTAGGCACCTACAACTGCATTTCTGCAGATCTTTAAATAAGGAACCGGAGTGTCTAGTGTTGACGGCTCCCATTCTGCCATGCTCCTCACTCTGTAGGCAGTACTGATGATTGAGCCCTGGGCCTTCTCACAGTTATATTCCTAGTCCATTTTTATTTCAGATTTTAAGATGTGTTCTAAGTCACTAAATTGTCCAGATGTCCAGGCCAGACTTGTACTTTTTGTTGTTTTGTTCTTGCTTTAAGTCTATAGCCCAGGCTGCTACTGAGCTTACTGTGTAGCCCAAGCTGGCCTCAGCCTCCCAAGTGGGGAATCATCAAACCTTGCACATGCTAGGCAAGTGCTTTAGCCACTGAGCTATACCCTCAGCCCTGGACTTGTTACTTTCTGTGCTCCTGCCTCAGCCTCCCAGAGTACTGGGATTACAGACCTGCACCACGAGTCCTGTTTATTCTGACACTTCTTATGTTGACATTGGTGTGTTCGAAAGATATTCTTCTTGCACCAAAAGCTATGGTATTTGAATGTGCCTTGACCCTGTTCTTGGTGCTGTAATTGACTTGATGTTCTGTAGGTCTAGAACTACCTTTAGCTCCCTCTTTCTTTATTATAAAAGAAAACATTTTGGCTGACCTATGTCACCACTGATTACTTGAGAAATAACAGAAAGATGGGACAGCCCTGCTAAGCTCTACTGCTCAGAGCATGTCTTTGGTCTCCATTCAGCTTTATCTTTCTGCATTTCCAATGCCCCTAGGTATAGCATCTTTTTTTGTGTGTGCTACTAGAGATTAAACCCAAGGCCTTTGCAATGAACTGCATCCCCAGCCCATTTATTTTTTATTTTGACACACGGTCTCAAGTAAGTCACTAGATTGCCCAGGTTGGGCTCAGATTTGCAGTCCACCTGCCTCAGTCTTCTAGAGTGCAAGGATTATAGGCCTGACTTCTATTTTAATATATAAAGACTATGTCTACTAAACAATGATAAACCCTTGAAAATCAAGATACAGTTCTACTCTTATCTTGACTTCCTATAAACATTTGGGCTTGTGATAAATACCTATTTATGATTCACCTAATATTTATTATTAATATGAATTGATATTATGCCCATCAAGCGGTCAGGCACTGTGTGTTTTTACTTGATCACATAAAGATGTAAATATAAAAATAAGCCCTATAAAAACACTTCTTTTTATTTGACTTAAATTTATAGTTAGTCCTGTCAGAAAATACCCCTTAAAAGCATTTACTCGGTGCATTAGTATACTGTCTTAGTATACTTATAGACTGCTCTTCATTTTTTAGTTGAAATTGTTTAAAATTTTGTAAGACTTTTGTTACCACCTAGCTTCACCTTAAAAAAAAAAAGCAAAAGTTATTTTAAAGACAGCCTGTGTTTTAAGATATGTGTGCTTTCAGCAACAAGAAGTATTTTTATTTCTTCAAAGCTTTCTTTATTGTCTGTCTTTTATGGGGGCAGGGGGAACTTGGGTGAACATGGGGCCTTTGCCCTCTTTATTGTTTGAGTCAGAATCTGGGTTTGAACTTGCAGTTCTCCTGCCTCAGGCTCCCAAAGTGCTGGGATTACAGGCCTAGGCCTGTCTCTTTAAAGGTTTTTTTTTAAACTGAAAATATACTTTTAAGCTTTCCTAGAAATTCTGATTTTTATGATAATCATTTTTACTTTTTATAAAATATTGGAAACATTTCTTTAATGAATGTCTAGCAGAGTTTTTTTTTTCTAGAAGTGAGTTATAATTTTTAACTTTCCTTTCTCATCCCTTCCAAGAAAGATTTTACAAAAGTTGCGTTATAACTGGAGACTTAGCTTAGTAGTTAGAACACTTGCCTAGCGTGCACAAGGCCCTGGGTTCAGTTCCCCAGCACTACATAAAAAATTTGTGGGATGTGGTGTGGCATGCCTGTAATTGCAGCCTTCAAGAGGCTGAGGTAGAAGGTTGCCATGAGTCCTAGGCTAGCCTGGGCTGTATTGTGAATTCAGGAAAAATCTGGACTACACAATAAATCCCTGTCTCCAAAAAAGGGAGGTTTATTCTGTTACCCTTAGATTCTGTTTCAAATCCAGCTTTAACAGACAAGCTTAAAACCCTCTTAAAATTAATAGAATTAATAGTCCAGGGCTGGGGGTATAGCTCAGTGGCTAAATAGAAAACAGAAATATTGTAACTGTATTACATGTATACCAAAAATATCTGTGTGTGAGTGTATATATACGCATTATATGTTTTACATTCAGCATACAAATACGTACATGCACACACACCCACTTTTTTGCCACCACCCCCGCTCCTTGTCCTGGGGTCCTTTGCTCTGAGCTACAGCCCCATACTCTTTTTATTAAGACAAGGTCTACAGAGTTGCCAAGACTGGACTCCAACTTCGGATTCTCCTACCTCTACCTACCAGAGTGCTAGAATTATGGGCATGTGCCCCCACACCAGACTTTAGTATACATTTAAAAAGAAAAGACTCATCACTCTGTTCTAGGAAGGTAGACCTTCTTAGTAAATTAAATACAGTTATTGCCAGGACAATTTTGAGTGGTTTTATACTTCAAAAGGCTATCATCACATTTATTCTACATAACCAGATAATTTGTTTATATACATAATTGAAACTTGTTATACTAACATGTTATTAATGAATTTTCAGTCAAGAGTATTCTTATGTAATGTTTGTTGCTATAGAAGATTAACCTAAGGAACTTTTTTACATTTAATTATCTCATTTTATTTATTTTCCTCTTGTAGTCTCTTGTAGATGATATTAACAAGGAACAATAGTTGTTTTTTTCTTGAGTCAGCTTCTTAAATCCAGTCTGAGTATATGTACTATCTAGATTTTATAATGTTGGTTATAAAATAAATTCAGGTTGAAGAGATTAAGAATACTTCATGATACAATGTACATGGACTTTGTGAAAACTGTTACACAGACTCCAAGCTTGAACTTCTGAGTTACAGGGAATAGATTTTTTTAGGAATGCTGACCTTTTTCGAGAAATTATGGAAATCCTTAGTGATCTTACTATGCTTAAGAATTTCCCAAAGGATGCCATGCAGTTACTTAAAACATAATGGCTAAATTTTTAAAAGTAAATTCTCTAGTCTAAAATACCTCCTTTGGTTGGTTTTTAAATTTTATTTTTGTTGTTGTTGTTGTTGTTGTTTGTTTATTTGAGACATAGTCGCACTCTGTAGCCCAGGCTGGTCCTGAACTTACCATGGAGTCCAAGCTGGCCTTGGACTCATGGAAGACCTCCTGTCTCAGCTTCCCTGAGTGCTGGGATCACAGGCATGCGCCACCACACCTGGCTTATGCGGTGCTGTGGAATCAACTCAAGTACTTAGCGATTACTAGGCAAGCACTTTAACTGCTGAGCCATTTCTCCAGCCCCTTTAATATTTTTTAACAGCTGATTGCTTAAATTCAGCCATCTATGTTAAGGAACCACATCTCCATGCACTGCAGTTAACTAGTGGCTTCAAAGTATCTTTTAGGACAGGAGTTGGATTATTTTTTTTAATGATACGGAAATTAATGACTTTAAACCTGATAATATATCGGTTTACCACAAATAGCTTTTTAGAAATGCGTTTTTCTCAGGATTTCTAGTATATGTCAATTTTGGATCAGACTCAAAAGCAAACATTATTTTTGATTTTGGTTTTTGTTGTTGTTGTTGGTTTGTTTTTAAGACAAAGGTCTAACTAACACTGTAGTTCAGGCTGGTCCTAAGCTTACTTTGTAGTCCAGGCTGACCATGAACTCAGGGCAATCCTCCTGCCTGAATACTAAGGAATGGAGCTCAGTGGCTCATGCATGTTAGGCAAGCACTCTAACTGCTGAGCTACACTCAAGCCCCCAAACATATTTTTAAAAGGCTGCACAGTTAAGTAGATGATAAGCCAAGTGTGAGAGTGACTAGCAGAGCAGACATTGTGTACACACTCCCTTACCTTATGAGGCCTAATAAAAAGGACCTGAGATAGAAATTTTTGCTGCTCAGTTACAAGTGCTGTTATTCTTTCTTACTTTAAACTGTGAGTGATAATGAAATTTTATGTTACTCTTATAAATGAAAATTAAGCTCTGTTTTTTTTTTTTTTTTCTCCCATCCTCCTTTCAGATCCCGGTCTCCAGGATCTCCCCCATGCCGTTTCCTACATCGCAGGTCTCTCCCAGGGCTCGTTTTCCAGTCTCCATCACTAGTCCTAACAGAACAGGAGCCAGAACTCTTGCAGACATCAAAGCAAAAGCGCAGCTGGTCAAAGCACAGAGGGCAGCAGCTGCAGCCGCAGCCGCAGCCGCTGCAGCCGCCTCAGTTGGAGGGACCATTCCAGGACCTGGCCCTGGGGGTGGACAAGGCCCAGGAGAGGGTGGTGAAAGGAAAACTGCTGGAGGAGGGAGTCCAGGCTCAGACAGAGTCGATGCAACTGGAAAGGGCCCCACACTGGAACTGGCAGGAACTGGAAGCCGGGGAGGTCCGAGAGAGCTTTTACCCTCTGGTCCAGACACTCAGCTCCAACCTGAGACAAAGACCCCAGCCCAGGCCCAGCCTCCTAATATCTCTGGAGCACAACTACAGCAAACCCCCTCCGTGCCTCCAGCACCGGCCATCATTGGAGCATGCACAAGCTTCCCATCAGCAGCCCATGTAGAGAAATTGAACAATGAAAAACTGAACCCCACCAGAGCAACAGCCGCAGTGACCTCCCCTAGCCACCTGCAGAGGCTCAGTGGTTACAGACAAGAGAGAGCTCCTTCTCCAACAGGGCCCACTCTGATTTTAAGAGCTTCCCCCGTTTGTTTTATAGCTGATGGCACAGTTGAGTCCAAAGCATGTTTTAGTAAGAACACACCAAACCCTTCTGCCTCAACAAAGACAACTGCTAGTGCTCCATTGGATACAGCTCCCTCCCCTTTAACATCTTTATTGACAACAGCCACTTTAGAAAAGCTTCCTGTACCCCAGGCCATTGTAACTGTAGCATCTACTGGATCAGCTCTGTCCTCGAGCACTTTGCCAGCAGCTTCTAGCCTTAAACCCCCAGGAACTGTAAATATGAATGGACCCATTTCAAGATCAAGCTCTAGTATCCCTGCCAATAACCCTTTAGTTACTCAGCTGCTCCAGGGCAAAGATGTTCCCATGGAACAGATTCTGCCCAAGCCTCTCACCAAAGTTGAAATGAAAACTCTTCCACTGACCACAAAAGAGGAACAGGGGATAGCAGCACCGACAGGTACCACTATAACAGAAAACAGCACCAGAGAGGAAGTTAGTGACAAACAGTCCTGTCCTGCTGTTCAACAGCTGGGGAAAACCTTGCAGAGTAAGCAGCTCCCACAGGTCCCAAGGCCTCTACAGCTTTTTTCAGCTAAGGACCTTAGGGACTGTAGCATTGACACAAACCAGTACCAGGAAGGACTAAGTAAAGCAACCCAAGATCAGATCCTTCAGACTCTCATCCAGAGAGTTCGGAGGCAGAACGTTCTCTCGTTTGTGCCGCCTACCCAATTCAACTTTCCTCACTCAGGTTTCCAATTAGAAGACATCTCCACAAGCCAGAGGTTCATGCTGGGTTTTGCTGGCAGAAGGACATCCAAACCTGCAATGGCAGGTCACTACTTACTTAATATTTCTACCTATGGCCGCGGTTCAGAGAGCTGTAGGAGGATCCATTCTTTAAACCCTGAAGACTGCTTTCGTCTAAGTAGCCCCACTGAAGCCTTGAGGATGGGATATACACATGGTAAAGATACACCAGGAGATAGTAGCAGCAGCAGAGAAGATGACAGTGACGAGGAGAGTACTGGCGATGAGCAGGAGTCTGTGTTGGTGAAGGAGGAGCCCCAGGCCTCCCAGGGTTCTGGCAAGCTCGACTCGGGTCCAGGATCCCACAGTAGGGAAGCCCCATCCACTGAGTGCTTAGCTAACAAGAGTATAAAGGCTGAGATTCCAGTGAATGAACAAACCACTTTAAGCAAGGAGAATTACCTGTTCTCTAGAGGCCAAACATTTGATGAGAAAACCCTAGCCAGAGATTTTATTCAGGCAGCACAGAAACAAATGGCTAATGTGGTGAGAGGTAAGACAATGCGTGGCAGCCCTGAGCTATTCGGTTCTGCTGCTCTTTCTCTCCCTGCAGACAGCCCCACCCATCAGCCTCTGCTTCTTCCACCACTGCAAACTCCAAAGTTGTATGGAAGCCCAACACAGATAGGGCCGAGCTACAGAGGCATGATCAATGTCTCCACCTCGTCAGACATGGATCATAACTCTGCCATGTCAGGTAGCCAGGTATCTAGCAATGTAGGTGATGTCATGTCCTTTTCAGTGACTGTCACTACTATCCCTGCTAGCCAAGCAATGAATCCCAGCAGCCATGGCCAGACAATTCCTGTTCAAGCCTTTCCTGAAGAGAATAGCATAGAGGATACGCCTGCAAAATGTTACTGCCGGTTGAAAGCCATGATCATGTGCAAAGGGTGTGGAGCTTTCTGTCATGATGATTGCATTGGCCCTTCCAAACTGTGCGTCTCTTGCCTTGTTGTTCGGTAATGAGTCTCAAAAGATACATGCTTTGAAAAGGAGGAGAAGGGAAGGATTAGCGATGCTTTTGTGTTCTTTGGAATCAGAGAAATAGATTTTGTCTTAAGAGACAAATATTAATCAGGAATACAGAGTACAGGTCTTTTACATTTTAAAGGAGGAGCACCTTGTATAGTTAGTGAGTCAAGCAAGACTTTGTGAATTTGTGACAAGTTTGCACTTACAAAATCATGTAAATATGTCACAGTTTGTTCAACATTTTTCCAAGTGTTAATAAGGTAATATTACTTTAAATTCAGATTGATGTTCCATTTCACGTGACACTGAGAAAGCTGAATGTTACACAGTGAACAGCTGTCTCCCTCTGGGCTTTATTGAAACTAGGAAGAGGAAGAAAAGATGTGTACACAGCCCTGAATAACCTGCAGTTAGACTGTGAATCCCGAGCCCTTCACACTGGTTATGAATTCACAGTCTAACTGCAGGTTATTCAAAGATAATTTAGCCTCTGCAGGATTTGGATTTAGGGTTTCCTCAGTCCCTTTACCTGTGATGGAGCCTTCCTTAGTGGAACTTTTAAAGAAGGTACTACTAATGTCACAGGCAGTGTTTCTGACCCAGAGAGCCTTTACTTGGTTCTTGGCTTCTGTAAATCCATTGCTGTTGCCCTTCAGTGCCTGGCCAGCTCCCTAATTCCACCTCCTGGCCTGAGACAGTGACTGAGTCCCGTGAAGGGGAATGCTTCTCTGGGCCCAAACTGGGACTAGTCTTGTTTTGCGTGGCAGCAGTTCCAGCAGGAAGAGCCCCATACTTTGTCATTCATAGGAGCCCACAAGCAAGTTCTGAATGCTAGTATAAAATGAGCATGCAAAGGTTAGTGATAGAATGATTCAAATTATATCTTATTGGAGAAGAAATGTCAAATTGCAGAAACTAAAAAAGTAAAGAACTTTGGAAAATGATACCAAAACTGTGAACAAGGTAGTGTCTTTCCCTCTTCTCTCCCAATTCATTACCTAGTTTTTATACAGTCAGCTGTTGTCACTGATCTCCCAGGCATCTAAGAAAGATGGGGTCATTTTGTTAGTAATCTTATTAAATCTCACTTTAAACAGTGTGTGTGCACATGCACTCACACACATACACACAGAGTGAAAGACACTTCCTCTCTTTGTTTTTAATCCTTTAGTGACTGAAAATTCTTGAGTACATTGTTTAGGTCACAGTTAAATATTTTTTTAAAGCCTACAATTTACCCAAATTAGTATCAAGTAGAAGATTGACAATTTGTGCTATTTACATATTGATTTCAAGTCTCCTCGTTTAAAGAGTGTAAAGTAATAATAGTGCAGCCTGGTGCCGTTGTGTTTGTGCTTAGTATTCAAGATGTGATTCTTGGCAAAATTCAGAGAAGTTTAAACCTATTTTTTTAAGTCACATTTCATATTGGGAGAAAAGAGGTAATACTCTGTTTTGGCTGCATTCTGCTAACCCCACCTGCTCGTGTGATCACCTCCATCATGTGCTCCTTAATGCTTCCCAGAGTCCTTGTTCCAGGCAGTAAGAAACTCCATTGTGGGTTTTTTTTTTTTTTTTTTTTTTTTTTTTTTGGCCCAGGCAAATATAGGATACTGTATTCCAGTGTTCACCAGGAGAGTAGTGGCCTTCAATCTACCCCTCTTATTTCAGCACACACATAGCTAAAAAATAAGAAAGGTTTCAGGGATTCAAGGATAAGAAGCAAGTTACCAACTGAAGGACCAGGACAAATAGAAATCAGGGCTTCCCTGCTCCCAAACTTTCAGGACCATAGATAGCCTGAAAGGGATTAAAAACCCCTTTGGTGGTTAAGATTCCTCTGTGCCTGGCCTTTTCCCTCCCTGCCCCAGTAGCAGTGTTGAATGCTGGTCTGTGTGCCAGAAGATGTTAAGTGTTTCAGAACTGACCCCATGTAGAGTGTTGGTTATCGATTTGGGTTTGTTCTTTTTTTTTTTTTCTTCACATCTTTGCTGCCAGAAAGGCTGTCCTCCATGAGTCCTTAGTCAGAGGATGGATGGACTGTAACCGGGACAGGAGGACTGCATCAGGGATTTTTAGTTCCATTTAGAGAGGAAACCACTTCATGCCTCTTTCTCTTGACCCAGACTTGCAGACAGGTCCTAAGCATGGGTATTCACAACATTCTCTTAAACAACTTCCAGTAAAACATTTGCATTTAGTAGTATTCCAGAAACAGAAAGTGTCACCTAGATAATACTGCCTCAGACTTAACTAGGTAGAATAAATTTCTTACAGATTTGGTGGCAAACTACCAGTTCACTTAACATTCATTGAAATGCAATCATTTCAAGTTGAAAGTCATTTTTTTAAGCTGAACAGAAAAGAAACATTATAGTCTGGCTGTTTAAATTAGTAGAGTCTGGTATTCTGGTACCTTTAAAGCAGTTAGTAAGTGCTAAGTATTTGTTGGGTATTAAGTCCCACTGTTACCAGTGACTGGTCCGACATCTTACCTGATGGGTGTGACTCCAGTGTGCCCTCCCTTGCTTCCTGGAACCCTCCGCTTCAGGTCACCTGGCAAGAGAGTACTAAATCTGTCATCTTGGTCAGATTTATAAGTGTTCTCAGTTGTCTAGAACAGCTTTGATTCTCTAGGAGTTTTGATTATTCAAGATTCTTATTCCTGTAGAACAGAAAGTGAAGCCAGATCTCCTGGAGGTATTTGCTCTGCTTGAGCTCCTTAACCCCTATTCTCAAGATACTGAAGCTGTTATTCTGTGTAACCTTATAGAAGTAATTGCTGGTCAGTGGGAAATTGTTCTTGGGGTGAGGGAAAATATGTTTATTATATTGGCTGGGAAGACAGATATACAGAAGTTGAGAACTTGGATTGAGATAGCCAACAGAAGACTTCATTGCCTTCCAGGTGAAGGTGCAGTGCCACACGTGGTAGTGTCCTGTTGGTTACTGTCCTGAGTGCTTATTGTCGCCTTCTGCCTTAGAGATCCTTAAATAACTCTTTGGTTAGATGATTTATTATAATAAGAGATTTTCTCTTGTCGTTATACTGCTAATTTTTAGAACTCACTGTTTCTGAGCAATGCCAGGGTCGTCTTCTCTTTGACATCACTTCTTGGCAAGGAGAACAAAGTCTCCCAATTGCGTTATGACAGAATGCCAAGTAGAAAACTTGGCCAAGGGTAATTTTTAGCTCAATTTATGGGATAGTCCAAAGAGACTGAGAAACATGGTGACAGGCAGAGTCCTCTTTGACATGTTTCAGTACCTACATGCTTATTGAAAGAACAGTAGGTAAGACATTTCCTGAAATTGAAGCAATAGCTTCATAGAGTCTTGGTTACTTTATTTTTTTTAATGCTTTACATTTGATACAACTATTAAAGATCAATTTTAAAAATAGCTTTCCAGTAATATATTTTAAGTAATATATATTTTAATATCTATGTAAAAAAGTGACAGTGGAAGACTTTGAATTTCTCATATGTGGTATGTTTAATGTAGGACTGCACTGTTAAGGTACAAATTATTTCAAAGAAGTTACTCTAAAGACACTCAGATTATTTCAGGAAAAAAAATGCAATAAGGGGAATAGTTTCAGGTTTATTTTTTATTTTAAAAGGAAATCGACCTACTTACCACAACCTATTTTCCCCTGACTGTAAGGTTTGTACAGACTGGTTTGGTAAATGTGTCTCCTGCCCTTTTCACGGAATTGTTACCATTGGAATCGAGGGTGTGTACAGAGAAGTTGGCGACAACACATTTAATAAGACATATTTTTTCACAAATACAGAAAATCATTTTACATAAGAATTTTAAGTATTTGCAATAAATATATGTATATAGATTGTATGTATTCATATATTATTTTTCATTTTATTAAGTAAAAGATAATTAAAAGTGACATTAAAACCTTGGAGTTTTTGGTGAATCTTGAGGTCTGACAAAAGTCTTAAGAGTGGTGGGGGAAGGCCCTCAACTGTGGTGGGAAGATTACCACAGACTGTATGGAAGAGAGTAAAATGAATTTGATGATAAATCAAAGTAGTGCATTTCTTTTAGAACTTAAGTAAAAATAATAATTCTTGCTGTCTTACTCTGTTCTCTTAGCCATTTAATGTGCTAGAAAAGTTAAAAAAAAAAAAAATCCCGGAACCCCTGGGGCAGCCTCTTCTTAAATGTATCCATTGTTTGCTTCCAAAACAACAAATGGTAAGGAAATATATCAGGGAGAAAATACATTTTTCTTCACAGTGATTAGTAATTCATTAGCCAACACCCATTGGCACTCCCATGCAGTCCCTGGGTGTAGGCAAAGAAAAAAAAAATCTCTAGAAGATACAGGAACTTGGGAATTGGTTTTTATTTCCTCCCAATTCCCATGTGGAATTCAGAGAACTAAAAGGACTTTGCAAAGAGAAATGGTTCTGTGCCTTGCTTAGATTCTGTTTTAGCATTTGACATTGGAATTTTGAGCTCCCTTGTGTCAGGAAAGGCAAGTAGGACAGATGTTAAAAGAGGCCAAATGTCTGCAGTCCACACCTGGATTACTGTCTAATTCTCAAGAACCCATTTTGTGCTTTAAAATAACTTGACTTTAGGAGACTGAGGTGTTGGAAACCAAGATGCCTAGGTAGATGTCTCTGGAAATAAAGACATATGTCTTATTTTTTAAACATGGATGGTGTGTAGGGTTAACAGTGACCTGGAAAAAAGTTGGTATGGTCAGATTTTCAAGCGGGAGAGGTGTGTGGGTGTGCATGCTCACATGTGCGCACATACACACCTTCCCACTGGACTTCATTTCCAGCACATTTTTGACTTTGAGACAGCGTCTTGCTAAGGTAGGTGTGTTTGTGTGCATGCCTTCCCACTGAACTACATTCCCAGCCCATTTTTACTTTCGACTTTGAGACAGTGTCTTCTAAGTTGCCCAGCTGGGGCTTGAACATATGATCTCCTACCTTGGCCTCCCAGAGTGCTGAGTATACAGGCTTGTGCTACCAGGCCTGACAGCTTCAAGAACTATCCTCATGATCCATGAAATTAAACTATTGTAGTTCACTAGTTCTGCCCAAAATTGCTCTCAATCCTAGTGGTTTTCACTGAGAAAAACATTTTGAAAACTAAAGATACACAGAAGTACTTTTAGACAATTATTTTTCAAAAATTTAAATTTCAAACATCTAGGGTACTTGACATTGGAGATAATTCAGACACCCAAGGGAATGGCATTCTGAGTTTTAGCTGAAAATGTACTATTTCTAAAGGAAAATTCGAAGTCTCAGGGAACATCTGCATCTCCATTAATACGCATATACAGTAAGAATGAAGGTGGACTCAGTCTGCTGTGACAAAGATTGACTCCATTTGTGGCTCATATTTATCATTTAAATGGCCATTTATCTCATGAGAAATAAAAGTTCACATCCCAAAGATCCTTGGTCTGCAGTTGAGAGAGCAACATATACCAGGAACTTGAGTGTCAGTTGCATCCCCAGCTCCCCTTTGTTCCACAGGCCCTTAGAAACCTGTGCTCATCAGTCCATTCTTAGATTTTGTATGGTTCTAGTTTTTTTACATCCAAATCATGCTACTAATTTATATTGTGTCACTGTTGTGCTAAGCACTAAACTGCTGATTATGCCCAAGTAACCAAACAGTCGTGCAACTTACAAAAAGTTCTTCCTAAAGTAGCAACTGTGCAATGTGTTTCTAATCCACAGCTCAAGGAGTTACCAACACTACACGTTTCCCAAGAGGTGTTGAAAGTGAGTGTGGAATAGTAGTGTTAGGAGCACGGAGCAAAAACAGGCAAACAGAAGACATTGGCCTCACATGAAAATTTGGCAGTGTGGGAAGGAGAAGGCATGCCAATCAAACTTGTCTTTTTGAGAATCACTGATGGAATATAGAGTTAAGAGTAATTTTAAGAAACCAAATGTAGCTAGTAAGAGGCAGCCCGAAGCAGTCCACTAGGATTACTTCAGTTTTATGTTGAGCCAACACTGTCAAATAGCAGTTGGGGTAACAGCTTTTCTGTCATTGTTCAAGCTCAAACCCAGAAGTTAAGGGAATTTTTAAACATAATTTTCATGTGTAGTCCCTTCATTTTCAATTGTTGCATCTTATTTTTTCTCCATATAGATAAAATCAGTGTTCTTGTTTTTCTAATATTGTAGAATTGGCTTTTTTCTCTTAAATGTCACAGGACTTGAAAGGGTTTCAGCATTACCGTCCGTATACCTTTTCATTTTTGTGGTCCAAATCCTAATTCTTATCTTAGGACTTGGTGGAAAATTTTTAAAGGATAAACAGTTCTATTTTCTGTGTTTACTCTTGAATTTCCCTTAGCACCTGTCATTAATCTAGACAACTGGATTTGCAGCTCATTGTGTGACAAGAGGCTTGTAGTTACCTTTCAGTCCACCATGAGGTGTGGTCTCAACTTGGTCCAGGAACTGGAAGGATGGTTATTCTCTGTTTTGCCAGTACTTGGTGGCCTTCAATCTAAGACTGGGCTTTTCTCTTACTGGACAGATTCAGTAATAAATACTGTGTGCTACCATGTAGCTTTCAGTTTTAACCTAAAAAAGGGGAGTCCCCTAGAAAGTTCTTAACAGAAAGGAGATGAAACCTGCAGAAGAGATAATCAGTCGTGGTCGTTGACTGGCTGGTTAGTGGGCTCTCCTGAAATTTTTTTTTTTAAACTGACGATTGAGCCCAGGGCCTTCTCACTAACCTTTATCTCCAGCCCATTTTTTATTTTTTATTTTGGGACAGTCTAATTCACCTTGTTCAGGCCTGGCTTGAATTTGCAATTTTCATGCCTCAGCATCCCAGAGTAATGAGCTCAACAGTAATTTCAGGCTTGTTCTTCAAATTTGAAAGAAGCTGGTGGGGACAGGGGAATCCTTATTTTCATCTTAAATGAAAACTTGGAGGATGTCTTGAGAAGAAAGGTGAGCCTGAAATGTGAATTTTTTTTTCCTTAAGATTTTGGGTTCACCTAGTGTGATGTTGGATTATCATGAGTATAACATGGAATTTGAGTTAACATCTGTGACCTAAGACATGGTTGAGCACACATGTGCTGTCGCCACTTTTGCTACTAGTCAGGATTTGGGATTGTGTGCCTGTTAAGTAGAATGAAAGGCCTCATGAACACTACTAGACTAACTTGTCTGTCCTTTTGTTAAATTTAGGGACCCTCTTCAAACATTTGTATCCAGATTAGCCCAATTTTTAAAAAGCAGTGCATTAAGTCATAGCAAAGTATCTGAAGATGCAGCTTAATTTTCACCAAGGCTGTGTCCTTCCTTTGGAAGATAAGCTGTATACAACTTACATGTCATGTCTCATGTTAGGATTTCAGGCAGTAGCCATCTGGAGACTTCATTAGTGACACTAGCGGTACCTATGTGTAATCACAGAAGTTTTAAGTCAGATTCTTCCAGAGTGTCATATTTGGCTACCCTTTGTTAGATGAGGATATATGTTATAGGCTGGGAACAATATGGTTTATTCTCTGGTAATAAAGTACTAATTAGTGAGCAATTTCTTAAAGAGTTCCCAAAATTTGTAGAATCCCTGAAGGGTCCAGAGTACATGACAAATGAAACTAGAAATGAAAAACTTTCAGCCATAAGTGCTTTGACTTTTTTCCCCCAAAATACTTAGCGCAGTGATTCACCGCAACACATCTTTCACTAGCACTAAGAAAAGTCAAAAGGGAAGAAATTACCTTTTCCCGTTTCCTTTTGTTCCTGTTAATGTTAATTTTTTTTCTGCACATAGGCCTTAGCACTCTGACAGATAAACTGCCTTTGAGCTCCTCACTGTTGTCTTTATTACTGTCACTTTTGAGTGTTCCTTTTATTGGTCGTATAGAAACTACCTTCAGAGTTGAATGTATAATGACAACTGCACATGGGCAAACTGTATTTTATCTTAATGACTCGTTGAATAAAGGCATACAGTTTTTACTCAAGCGACTGTTCCCTTTCTTTGCCAAAGGAACTAGGCAACCCGTGGATGGCTAGCCAGCCTGTTGCCTATGCCTCTGTACACATTCAAAGGGGGTTCCAGAACTCCTCATCAGCCACATGCCTCTTTCAAAATAGCCAGACCTAGTGGCATGAGCCTGTAGTCCCAGGCAGGTAGCTTGAGGCAGGAGGATCACAAGTTTGAGCCCAGTCTGAACTACTTAGGAACTTAGCAAGACACTCTCAAAAAAAGAAAAGAAAAGTTTAATAGTAGGGATGTAGCTCAGCAGGAGCCCTGGGTTCAATACCGAGTATTGCAAAATAAATAGAAAACCCATACTGCAAGCTGTAGGAACTGAATGAAGTGGCTCTGGCCTAAGGACAGAAAAACCAAGCCAAAGACAGACCAACTCAGAAATAGGCCCAGCCATGTATGGGCAGATGATTCTGATTAAGGGGAAGGGCTGGAGGCGCACCGCACAGGCAGAAGAATGAAACAGCCTTCACCTGACAGCAGGTGCAAAAATGAAGGAAGGAAAGGTACACAAAGCTCCAAAGAACTTCATAATTTTCTAATGATTCTGGGATAAGAACAGGAGCTATGAAAGCAAAGAAAGGGGTGAGGGGAATGGGAGTGCCGCCAGTGGTTAGAACGCTGTGCAGTTCGCCCAAGGCCCTGTTCTTTTGTTTATAGATACACTTCCTTTATCAAGGCCGACAAGAGACTAAACGTACAAACCCAGGGTCCTAGAAAAACAAACTCCATTTAAATTTCAAGCTCACCCAGAACTGGCCACGAACCCTACAACGCTACATGAGGGCCCCAAGTCAAGGAGAGGGAGGTGGGAGTGAATCAGAGGCGGAGAAGAGCGCCAGGAGACCCTCCCCCAGTTCCCTGCTCGGCCGCTGGTACCACCTCCCCCCCAGTGACTGGGGCCCTGGCAGGCCCTGCCCGTTGGCCCCCACCCCCACGCTGGCCTGCGCTCCCAGGGCCGACGCAAAGGTTCCCTCCCTGCGCCATCCTCTCTCGCCCCGGCTGCTGGCTGCTGGCTGCTGGCCGGACTCTTCTCTCATTCTTTCTCCGGGGTTAGTAGCAGGTTAGGGTGCCGGTTAAGCCGCAGTGACACAAGGGTGGGACGGGCTGAAGAGAGGCGAGCTGGCCAAGGGTCTCAAGCTGCGCAGACAGACAGCTCCTGTACATCCGTCCACACGTCCACTGTCCTGGAGACCTGCTGCACGTCAGGGAAGAGACGGGCTCGCTGGCAGCACTTCGGGTGGTCGGGGAGGTGACAGCGACGGCAGCGTCTTCCGGTGCGTCAGGCTGCTGCTCAGCGCGGCCTCGCCGGGCCCCTGCCCTGGGCGTCCGCAGCAGGCACACGGATGGTGCCGCCGGCTGTCTGGCGAGGACGCGCAGAGCAGGCCGCTCATCCGTGCCAGCGGGAGCGGCCTCAGCTCCATTGAGCGCGTTGGCCCGGGGCTGCTAGGGCCCAGCAGCAGCGTCCGCTCCTCTTGGTCCTGGCCCAAGTCCTCGGCTTCGCTGCTGTAGTAGCACCTCGTGGGCGCGGCTCTGGCCGGCGCTCAGGCTGCCGAGGAGGGCCCCCATTTGGTCACATGACCCTGGGTTTTCAATTCCCCAGCGCCACACAATTAGCTGAGCGTGGTAGTGCACCCCTGTAATCCCAGGCCTTGAGAGGCTGAGGCGGGAGGAGTGCCATTACTTATATGTAGGCCAGGCTGTCCTACATAGTTCAGGTCCAGCCTTGAATCCAGTATGTACAATTCGGCCAGACTCTGTCTCAAAATCAAACAAACGAATATGGGATGGGAATGTAGCTCATTGTGAAGGCTTTGGGCCTGATCCCCAGTACCGGAAAGAAGGAAGAAAAAAAAAAAACCTACATCAAAGGACATTGTCATAGTGAAATGATAGGCTGCAGAAAGGTAGAAAAATTTTCTAAATCATCTGGTAAACACTTACTAAAATATTAAAAAAAAAAAAGCCAAGAATTTTTAAGCCGGGTGTGGTGGCACATGCCTATAATCCCAGCACTTGGGAGGCTGAGGCACGAGGATTGTCCTGAGTCCAAGGCCAGCCTGGGCTCCATAGTGAGTTCAGGAATCCAGCCCGGGCTCCAGAGCGAGACCCTGCCTCAAAAAAAAAAAAAAAAAAAAAAAAAAAAAAGACTTCAATAGATATTTGTTTTTCCAAAGTAGATTAGCAGCAAAAATCAAGTGGTGGCGGGATATGCAAAAACTGGAACTTGCGTGGAGGGGGTTGGGGGGGGGCTTGAGGAGAGTATGGCGACGGAGACATCGAAATGGCCTCCGGGGACTTGCACAGTCCGCTTTATTAGGGGAAGCAAGAGCATACATAAACAGGGTGGAGCAAGAGGCGGGTCCCAGAGTCCACACAACGTCACATCCACCCAGTCATTTCAGAGATACAGAATTAGAACCTTACGTGGAACAGCTGGGAGCTCAGAGTGTTGTTAAGCTCAGGTGTCCCGGATGTGAGCTAAGTGCGCTTGTGTCCATCCTGACCCCTCGTTCCCCGCCTCTGTAATAGAAGGAATAATTTCTGCCAATGAAACAGTTGTTCTGATCCACGAGGCTGGGCGCAGATGCAGCAGAAACCCAGCATCCGGGGGCTCCCACGTGGCTGGAGGGGTTCTGGGCATGAAAACTTTCATCTTCTTCCTCGGAGGCCCAGGGGCTCTGTCTCCTTCATTTTACAGGGCATCTCAGCCCGCCCGGCTCTGGCTGGCTCCTGCGGCCCTGCTCAGGCTCTGGCGTTGCTCGGCGCCCTTGGCCCGCTCGGAGTTGGCCCTAGTCTTCCCGCAGGCACCCACGGAGCGGGACCAGCTGCCCCGCGGCACCCTTCAGCACAGGCGCGGCGGGTTCACGTCCCAGGTGCACTGCAGCTCACTTAGTGTAAGTTGGTCGCAAACAGAAGGCCTTACAGGCGACACAGCTTTAGGCAAATTCAGGGTTCCCCTTCTCAGGTGCCAGCGAATCAAGTCACCTAAAGGTCCACTTCGTAGGGGCAATGGCGGCTGGGGACCTTCCCAAACTAGCTGTCTAACTGAAACTTCACATGCAGATGCACGAGTCACTTTATCTCCTACTGCTTTTGTGACCTGGTCTGCACACTGAGTCCAATCCTCTGCAGCCTTTCGTCTCCGCCCTTGCGAGTTTTGCCTCCTTCTGCTGGCCGTCTGCACCAGGCCTGCGGGCACAGGGGCACTTGGTCACAACATGGGGCCGGACCTAATGCCTGAGCCGCAGGAGAGCTGTGCTGTCCCTCACCTCGTAAACTTTGCTCCACACAGTCGCTCCTTTTGCCGGGCCTCAGCTTCTCCTTTCTGTTCCCAGCCGGTCTCTTTCCCGAGGCGTCATTTGACCTGATTTCCTTTTGCTGAGTTCCAGCTCCTCCCTTTGATTCTGAGCCAGTTTGTGTCCCAAACTCCCCCAGGGACTTTGGCCAATGGCGCGGTAGTTTCTTCCTCCTCTGTGAGGAGGGTAGGGTTAGGTTGCCGCTATCTTATTTCTGGTGCAGCAACTGCAGCCAGGAGCCCTTCGGAGAGGACACCCACACTTCCCAACTGCCTCAGGTCCCTGTTCGGAGCCAGATGTGGGTCCAACCTGCGGGGCCCACAACGGCTGAGAGTGCAGACACACTGAAATGACCTCCAGTGACTCATTTCAGAAAATGCTTTCTTAGGGGACTGCGAGACTATATATAGGGTAGAGTAAGAGGCGGGTCCTCGAGTCCACATCCCATCCATCAATCATTTCAGCGATACAGAATTATAACTTTATATGAAATAGCTGAGAGCTCAGTGTGTTAAGCTCAAGTGTCCCTCAGATGTGAGCTAAGTGTGCTTGTATCCATCCTGACCCGTCCAAATGTCTTTCTAGGGATTAGGCCCAGGGCCTTCTGAGCTAAATCTCAGCCTATTTTTATTTATAGACTTTTGGGACAAGGTCTCATTAAGTTGCTAATTTTTTTTTTTTAAGACAGAGTCTCACTCTGTAGTCCAGGCTGGTCCTAAACTCACTGTGTAGCCCAAGCTGGCCTCAAACTCAAGGCATTCCTCCTGCCTCAGTCCTCCCCACCCCCACCCCCACCTCAGTGTTGAGTGGTATTACAGGCATATGCTAGCCACATCCAGCTAATCTTTATGTGGTGCTGGGGAAGCAAACCTAAGGCTTTGCGCATGATTAGGGAAACAGTTGAACTCTGAGCTATGTGCCTTGCCTCCTAAATTGGGTTTAAAATCGCAGTATTTCCTCCTCAGCCTCTCAGAGTGCTGGGATTACACCCAGCACAAATTGGAACTCGTATATATTGGTAATGGAACTATATAATACAGCACAGTTGTCACCAACAGTGTAGTTGGTTTTCAAAAAATCAAACACAGCTATCATACAATCCAGCTACACCACTTCTAAGAAGCAAAAGCAGGAAGTCAAAAAATTTATTTGTGCACCAATATTCCTAATATTCCCGATAGCCTTAAGGTGGAAGAAACCTGGATATTCACTGGTAGGTGAGTGGGTGAACTGTGGTCGGTAGGTACAGTGGGATATTAAGTCATAAGGAAGGAATTTCTAACACACGCTACGTGGACCACACTTGAAGACATTGTGCCAAGTAAGTGAGGCACAGAAGGACAGATTCCACTTATGTGAAGTACCTAGAATACCCAAACTCATTGAGACAGCAGAAAGTGATTCCTAGGCACCACGACAAGGGGAGGAAACGGGAGTTAGACTTGGTGACACAGAATTCCCACGGGGGTGATGCAAATGCCTGGAGATGAGCACTGGTGGTGGCACCCTGTGGCGTGGCAGTGTTAGGGCTGCAGACTTCTACCCTTGACTATGATGGAAATGACAGGGACTGAGCAAGTCCAGGGCTCAGAATCAAACATGGGCTGTTGATGTAGTTCAGTGTGAAGGCACTGGGTTCTATCTCCAGTATGGAAAAAAAAAAGGAAAGTCAAATTGGGAAATTTTATGTATATTTGACCCCAAGTTTTTTTAAAAAAAGAAAATTCAAAATGGATAGAAAACTTATGTTTGCTCAAGGGAATAGCAGAATCCACTGATGGAATTGGTAAGAAACCTGAGCCTGGAGAAACCATGGTGCTGTCAGAAGCAGCCGGGGTCTTTAAAGAAGATGCTTGGCGAGAACCTTGTGGTGACAGGGAGGGCGCCACTGCACCCAAAAGTGGTAGCTCTGGTGAGGCTAACTACACTGTCGTAATGTATTTCCTGGGACCCAGGACAACAGCCCGTGGCCAGAATGTGGGATCAGGCTTGAAGACTGATTAACAGGACATCACAGGGATTGTGGCAATTTGTTTTTGTTTTTGAGATATGGTCTTGCTCTGTAGTCTAGAGATGGTCTTGAAGGCAAATTCATGGCAAACTTCCTGCCTCAGCCTCCTAAGTGCTGGGATTAAGGCATGTGCCACCATGCCCAGATAATTTTTGTGTGGTGCAAGAGAATTGAACCCAGAGCCTTGCTGCATGATGGGCAAGTGCTCTAACACCTGAGCCAATATGCCCCAGCCCCATAAACACCTTTTTGAAAATAAACACAGGGGCTGGGAGTGCATAGCTCAGTGGTTAAAGCATTTGTCTGGCAAGCACAAAACCCTGGGTTTGAGTCCCAGTAACCCATAAACTGGCCATGCTGGACTACAGAGCAAGGCCCTGTCTCCGCACAATAAAATAAACAAATTAAAAACTTTAAAAACCCACCATCAACCATTTTCTTCCCACAATTCCAGTAAAGAGTGAAGCCCTTAACATCTTGGCTGATTTCAGGAAAGGGGGTGGGGAGCAGGGATTTTTAATTCAACTGAACACCTGTGCAGGATCAGCTTCCATTGGTGAATTGCCTGATGGGGATTTGTCAGTTTTTCTTTTTCTTTCTTTTTCAACTTTCCTTATCACATCTCCTTCCACTTCTGTCCTCAATCCCCCCCTCCCCCAACACACACACAGTTTGGATCTGGGTGTCCCCCAAACACCTCATGCAGTGGGATAACCATGGAACTGTGTGCTGTTGGGGGTCAGGGCCTGACAAGAAGGGGCGGATGCTTGGGGTTTGATCTAGAAGAATCGTGTCAATGTGTTGAGATCAGAGTTTCAGAAAGTGAGAAAGGGGTGCCCGCCCTGGGTGTGGGCAACCCAGATGGCAGCATGAATTAAAGAAGTGAGGAAGAAAAAGCATTGTCGGAGCTTCTTCCTGGGAAAGGAAGTCTCCAGACACCGACGCTTTCCTTCATTTGGCTCCCGACTCACTTGGCTTTCTGTCTGCAATGCCAAGAGCAACTGTCTAACCTCGAGTCAACATTAAAAGTGCCAGTTTAGCAAATAAAAGTACAGGACACCCAGTTTAGCTTGAATTTTTGATAAATACTTTTTTTTATAGTACTTGGAATTGAACCCAGGCCCTTCAAATTGAACTGTATCTCCAGCTCAATTTTATTTTTTGAACTTGAGGCAGAGTCTTGCTAAATTGCTAAAAAGCCCCAGCTGGGCCTGCATTAGCCTTCCAGAATACTGGGATTACAGGCCTGAACCACCTGGTGGGCCAGACTCATACTTTTTAGGTACAAGTATATCCCACAGAGCACTTGAGATATATATATATGAATTTCTTTCATTATTTGCCTGAAATTCAGACTTAACTGTGTGTCTGTATTTCCGTTTACTAAATCTCTAAATCTGGCAGCTCTGTGTCAAAGAATCAAGCTATGCATATTTAGTGAGCATTCGCCACGTTCCTACAACAACCTCTAGACCTAATTGAAATCCAATAAACCTGCTGCCCTGTCGTCTTCCCACATTTCTGTTACTGAGGGACTTCACTTCAAAGGGATAGCCTAGAGGTTTCTTTGAACATCTATTGGTGGGGGCGGGGGAAGACAGAAATTCCTGAGTTCTGTGCTGGGAGTGGGCAGTGAGGAAGGACCTCTGAGCCCCCAGCAAAGCTCTCCCACCTGTCCAGGCTTCTCCCCTTTGAGGGCAGGGGTCTCCACCTTCAGAGATGCTCCCACTATACCCGAGCTGTTCAGGGGGGTCAGTGGCCTTTCTCTCCTCTCCACAACTGTCTCTTGTGCCAGTTTCTTCCTAGGCGCTGTTTAAGAGTGACCCCCAAAACCCTATGTGCACCTCTGAGTGTTCTTTCTACCCAGTTCAGTCTCAGGCTCCTTTTAAAAAAATGGCTCCTGCTTAGGCCATTCCCTATTACGACTGCCAAGAGCTGCTTCTTATTTCTTGGGGGGAGCTCACACTGCATTTGCAGTTATTATTATTATTATTATTATTGTTATTTTGGAGACCAGGGCTGTCAGCAGCTGTCAATTCCCGCTTCTCCCCGATTTGCGCTTACCTGGGTCAGAGGTTCCCGGCGGGCTTTCTTTGATCTGTGGATGCCGGTGGCTCCCAGCGTTCACAGCCTGGGGCTGCTTCCTGGTCTGCTGTTTAACCTCCGCTTCCAATGTTTTTGGGGTTTCTGGCCTTCCCTTGGCCTCCTTTCAATTTGGGGGGCCCTCCTCCCTGTCCTGGCTGCATTGAACAGGTAGTTTTTGACTAGATTCACGACTTTTTAAGTGAGTCCACAAGGAGATACCCTACAGCTCTGTCGCTTGGCTACCATCTTGACCGGAAGTCCCACTACTGTTTTTGTCTTAACAAACAACCTTTAATTTTGTATCCAACCTGTTAGCTCCTGACTCCACGACCAATGCTCTGGCTCCGCAGGCTTTTTTTCTCAAATGACGTCACTTCCTAGCCTTCCCTTCTCGCCATCTCTTCCCCTGCAGGTGATACCCATCGCCTTGCTGAGCCTCCTGTTCCCGTGCTCCGTGCCCGAGGCTCAGGCGCACCTGGCTGCGGCTCCCTCTGTCTGTGAGGCTGTCAGGAACACCCTTACTGGGCCAGGTCGGAAGCGCAGTGCGGACCTGCCGGAGACTCCACAGCCGGCTGCACAGTGAACTGGCTTCGCTGGGCATGTGGAGAGGGCGTAGCCCCAGGGGACTTGTGCCAGCAGCACATGTGGTAGGGAGGAAAAGCCCAGTTTCTAAGGGCACCAGTAGGCTTGGCTGGGAGAAAGATTTTCTCCACCTTGAGGGACATTTCTTAATCTTGACCCAATGGTTTCCACTTTTACTGGCTTGTTCTAGTCTTAGAAATAAAATTAAATATCTTGTTTTGGAAAGTTAACTTCCAAAGTCAGTAAATCGGACTAGAAGTGGGACAAAGTTGGGTATCTTGGGTAGGTCCCAACAGCAGATGTTTAAATTTTAATTTTTGACTTCCCTGGCCACACTCATTCTCTTGGCCCCTGGCTCTAACCTTACTCCAGAGTTCCTGGGGTCCCCATCTACCACTCACAGGCACGCGCTCATGTGCACACTCGTGCCTGTGTTCAGTCCCATGCGGACAGGCAGACAAGGGGAAGAGGAAACTTTTAGATAATTCCAGAGGAAGAGCAAAGAACTTATGTCCCTAGCAACCAGAAAACGCCAATCTTGATTAGACATGACAGGATCTTTATTACTACAGGGTGTTCCAAAGATCCCCATACATAGAAAAATACTAAAAATATATAATAGGATGATTAAAATTTATTTGCTCAGATGAGATTGCCATAATATTAAAGTAGAATTAATGTTATGAGAAAAATTATGCAAGCACTAAGTTCTGTGTGCAGGGTGTCCCAAAATTCGCCATACGTAGGAAAAAAACTGACAAACTTTTGGGACCCCCCTGTAGAGGGAACATGTTAACATCTACCCATGAGACCATGGCATTAGGATTCCACTCACCTCAGCTTTGTAAGCAGAACAGAGGGAACTCTGGGGTTGCTGAACACCGCTTGGTGGCAGGATCCAACACACAATAGAACCCCCCCCCCCCATCCCCCGTGCAGATTTTGGGCTTCCATTGTCATAAATCAAAGGCATTCTCTTTCATCCCAGACCCATCCCTGGGAAGCGCAGCTCCAATAGTGGAGAGCTGGCGCCACCTGGTGGTAGGTAATATCAGTTCCTAGCCACCCCTGGACACTAGGATAGATGGTATAAAATCGTTATGTGAATTTAATTCTTATACTGTTGGACATAATATGCGGGAGTTATGAACAAGATATACGGCGTAGCCTGGGGGACATGAGAGGCTAGGCACGGTGTAGAATTCCGAGAAGACAAAGGTGACTACAGCCCCCTGGGAACTCACAAGCAAGTGTAAGCAATTCAAACACCAAGACAGGCAGAGATGAAGGCGATTGGAACTGCAGGCTCAGTATAAAGAACTGCCAGAGTTCTTGTGGGAGGTCACATGGTAGGCCAAGAATCGAGGCAAGTTTTAGAAGAAAGAAGGCGTGCTAGGGTACAGGGGTGGCCGAAGAAATCCTGTGGATGTTTGGAGACCTGCACTGACTGCCATGCGGCACCTACATCAGAAGGTCACATCACTGTCGACGGAATCCGTGCTCCAGGCAGAGCCAAAGAAGTTCCAGGATGTGCTAGGCTCGTCCAGAGATAATTGGTGTAGTGGCAACTTTCAACATCCTTCAGAGAAAGCAAACGTGAGGGCAGAGATACATAGATCACAATGCGTGGTCACCGTAAGGCGATAATTGTGCTGCAGTGGCCAAAGGGCCTCACTCGGGAGGCCACACTGGACTGCAGATGATGCAGGAAAGAATCTTCTTGTGCATCCTTCTGCTGGATCCGAAGCCGGAAGGGATGGGGAGACAACCGTCGGCTCTTTGGCGCCTTCTTCAAGCCTCGTATACTGCAAATTGGAACTCGAACTCACGACCTCCCAAGTCACATGGCTGCTTCCCTAACTCAGGAGGCCTTGGATAGGAGGTAGGCTCCAAGTAGGCCTTCTTATGTTATATAGGCTGTATGGGTAAAGGTGGGTGTTACGACCAGGAGTAGATGGAAGGGCCTTAAGCTTTGTCACAAACGGGTCAAATTCCAGGTCTAGGAGAACAGGTACAATATCTGGATGGTGCAAAACGCTACCATCATGAAAGGAGGAATATTTGGGTCACTTTCAGGCCAGTGATTGGGGTACTGTGGAGTGGGAGAAATAGACAGGAGGAGTAACCCTGGGGTATCTTACAGTGCCAGAAAAATGGAGAATTGCTGCAAAACTTCACAATAATGGGATACAAAGTGACAGAGAAGCTAAGACAGAAGTGTTCCTAATGCTAGCCAGGACTAGAGGTGCAGGCCTGTACCCCAGAACACAGATTCAAACCCAGGCTTGCCTACTTGCCAACTTAGCAAGCCCCTGTCTCAAAAACAAAAAACAAAACAAAACAAAACAAAAACACAAAAAATGTGGAGTGTTGCTCAGTACTGGAGAAAAACAGAAAGGAAGAAAAAGAGTTCCTAATGGCTGAATTTAGAACACATGACGAATAAAATAAAGAACACAGTATTGCAGCGTAACACAAAGCACAAAATAAATAGACATGAATTCATACCAGTAAAAAGAGATGATTGAAAAGAGTACTGTGAAGGCAGACAAGTCTTTCCCACACGACTGCCAAATTCCCGTGTGTGTTTACCCCCATCCAGGAAGTGGAGCTCAATCAGTCCACACCCTCCACATCTCCAGTGCTGTTCAGATTTAGGGTCTAATTTCTAAAAAATACGGCACGAAAAGAGGAAAACAGTAACTCTCCACTGGAGAAACCCAGCAAGCACTACCTTAATCAAGTATTTGAGAGCAGCATCAGCAGATAGTAGCATGTAATAAGAAGGGCAGGTCACACCTGTGGTATTGTTCCCCCCAAAACACTTAACCTAAGCATAAGGAAAACACATGGAAGCTCAAATCTAGGGACACTTTGCAAAATACCTGCAGGTGGGGCAGGAAGGGTGTAGCTGAGTGCTAGAGTGCTTGCCTAGCATGCGCTAAGGTCTGGGTTTAATTCTGTCATTAACTACAATACGGGTTGGATCCTGGACAAAAAAAAAAATGACATTAGTGGGAAGATATGAAATCTAAATAAAGTCTGGAGGTTAGTAGCAAATGGATCGGAGCTAATCTCGCAGTTTTAGCAAATGTAGCAAAGTTATGTAAGATGTTAGGGCTACAGTGAGACTAGGTGGAGGGTAAATGGGGACTCTCAATACTATTTTGGCAACTCTTCTACTAACCTAAAATTATTCTGTACTCGATCCAAGCCAAAAGGCTGAAAAGTGATCTAAAATTATTCCAAAATACAAAGCTTATTTAAAAAATAAGTTTCCTGACTGCAATAACATAGAATACGTGGAAAGGGATAAATGAAATTTAAATAATTTAAGAGCCTTGAATTATCTAAGACAATGTTTTAATCAAGACTTTGAATTAGATATACTGGTACATGCTTGCATTTCCAGATACTTGGGGGGCTGACAGGCAGGAGCACTGGAAGTTCCAGGCCAGCCTGGTTAACTTCCTGAGTCCCTGTCTCACAATAAAATAAAAAAAAGGGACAGGGTTGCGACTCAGGGGCAGGGCATTTTCCTCGAACGTGTGAGGCCTGGGTTCAGTAGCTACTATCATCAATGAATAAATAAATAAATAAATAAATAAATATATGTACGTGAGAATTTGATAAGCGTGCACATGTTTTTTAAGACACTAAGACTGGAGCTATGACTCAGTGTGAGAGCCTCTGTGGAAGCTGAGTGCCACAGCTGGTTGCATGAGGCTGAGATCTGGGCATGAGGTCACTGCTTAAGGGCAGGAGAGCCCTGTGAGTCAAATGGGGTGGCCTGATGGTTCCTTCCTAACTGAGCCAGGCCGAGATGGGTGTGCAGCACCCCTCAATGGCAAGTAGGCAGAAAGCCATACTTTGAAGAAGAATCGAATCAGAGGAACAGTCAACTCAGTGCAGAAGATAGACAGAGAGAAAAACAGAGAAAGTAGTTCAATGC
Organism: Ctenodactylus gundi; assembly: GCA_004027205.1. Lineage (NCBI taxonomy): Eukaryota > Metazoa > Chordata > Mammalia > Rodentia > Ctenodactylidae > Ctenodactylus > Ctenodactylus gundi. Next base: position 286,282 of record PVKB01001983.1, read on the forward strand.
ACATGGCCACCCTGCGGCCGGCCATTGCTAGTTGCTGTCTTAGGCTGTCTTAGGCAAGATGATGAACTTGGTGGAGATGCTGCCCCCAGGCTCAGTGACCACTGGCATCTTCTGCAGCCATTGCAGACGCTGGCCTTGTGCCCATGTCATGTACGATGGGAAAGGTGTTACCCATGAAAACCTTGGAGACTCAACAGAAGAGCCGTGGGAACTAACAGGAGAATTTGCCCAGGTAGTTGATTAATATTCAAGCACACAGTAAACCAATGGGTTTTTTTAAGGTAAAAGGGAAATAAAAAGAAAAAAAGAGAGAAAGATGACCCTTAAAATGTAGTTAGTAAATATTTTCTGTAAAGAAACAGTATTTTAGTCTCTGCAGTCCTGATAATCCCTTGACTTAAATGTTGTACTGTGAAAGTAGCTGTACAGAACATTTAAAATATGCGCAGTCTTTGTCAACAAGTCTCTATTTGAAAAGACAGGCAGCCGGTTAGATTTGGCCTATGGTCTACAGTTCATCACCTCCTGCATGCAAACAATAAAAACAATTCCGATTAGAAAAGAGGAAAATAGAATGATTTTACAATACTCGTCTGTCTTTGCTACTTACTTGTTGCTGGAAGAGAATACCCAACATCCACAATTTAAGGGAGCAGAGATTTATTTAGCTCACAGTTTCAGCAGATCTCACAGAGCTCATTCATGGCAGTGGCAGAGGCTGGAGAGCTGCTCAAGGCGTGGCAGATAGAAGCCAGGTGAAGCTGTCTAGACTCAGGCAGGGCCCGAGCCTTCCCCAAAGAAGATGTAACAACATTTCTTCTCTCTTTATTTAGTTCAAACTGCTAGTTGGGGCCCCCATACCCAAGATGGGTGCCCTTCCCTCACTTTGGGGCCCATAAATCAATAACACTGCCTGAAGGCTCTGCCGTGGGTACCAGCTCCCACTCCCCCAAATCTCAGCAAGTTGACGCAATCTCTCTAGGTCAGGACACAGGCATGGCCTCAGCTCCCAACAGCACACCATCCCACAGTTATCCCACTACGTCCAAAGACATGAGGCTTTTGGGGGACATCCCAGATCCAACCTTTAATGTCATCTGAATAAAAGGCAAGAAAAGAGAAAAAGAAAAAAGAAAACAGGACAAAAATACAAAGAAAACATAAAGTAGATTTTTATTCAAATCCTTCATTAATTATATTAAATGTAAATGGATCACATGCTCCAATTAAAATCTTTTTGTGTCTCTTAAAGTAGTATATGTTTAAGTTCTTTTTATTTTCTATCTAGTATTAAAACAAAAGGTTAACAAAAGTTTGAATGTAAAAACTGGGAAGAAATATCCCATACAAATACCAACCCAGTGAAAATTATGTAACAATTTTTTTTTTTTTTGAGACAGGGTCTCACTCTGGAGTCCAGGCCGGTCCTGAACTCACTATGTAGCCCAGGCTGGCCTTGAATTCACAGTAATCCTCCTGCCTCAGCCTCCTGAATACTGGGATTACAGGTGTGCGTCACTAAAAGGCCTGACTTATGTGGTGCTGGGAAACTGACCCAGGGAGCCAGAAGTTTCAATACCAATCATGTAAGCAAACAACAAAATTCATACTTTTTTTCTAAACCTTTGGGGTCAATTTGACCATATTTGTCAAAAAAAGCCTTATAATTTTATATTTTACTTGACCCAGTGACTCTACTTTTGGATGTGTCTTACTTTTTTCTCACTATAACTCAATATCCAAAATGCACAAATCAGGGGAGGAAAAGTTTATTTTAGCTCACAGTTTCAGAAGGTCACAGTCCATTCAAGGGTGGCGGGTGGCAGTAGAAGCACATGGCACAGGCAGAGGTGGAGGCCAATCCTCACAGCACTGCAAACAGGAAGACAAGTCAAATCTAGTCAGGTCAAGTCATGGAGGGAAGGAAGGAAGGAAGGAAGGAAAGAAGGAAGGAAGGAAGGAAGGAAGGAAGGAAGGAAGGAAGGAAGGAAGGAAGGAAGGCAGGCAGGCAGGCAGGCAGGCAGGCAGGCAGGCCACCTATTGTTCCAGTTCCAGTCCTATTGATCTGCCTTTTCTGGGTCCAGCCTCAGTGTTCTAACCCTAACCCTAACCCTTACAGATTTAACCCCCCACCACATATCTGTAATCCAATCCACATGCCTATAATCTAATCCACTTTTCCAGGATGGGCCCCAATCCCCTAACAGGGCATGGTTCCACAGATAATTCATAACATCCAAATACATGAAACTATGGGGGTATATTCCAGATCTGAAAGACAATAGGGTGTTTATCCTAGTAAAACAGTAAAATGACCAAAAGTTGTAAAGATGTTCTGTGCAGAATTCTCATGTTAATATGTAAATTGACTCCTTGTCTGCCATTGAAGTTAAACACATGATGGTATATCCATAGAAACATACAGTTGAACATTACAATGAGCAAAACTGGCCAAATGAACATGTGAAGACATTCTATAACCTGCAGAATACATCTTATTTTAAAATTATGTGTAGATTATTAACTTCTTTATTCTTCTTTTAGGGGCATTACGGTTCAAACTCAGGGCCTTGTACATGCTAGAGATGCACTCTACCTTTGAGCTGTATCTCCAACATGTTATATATTTATGACACAGACTATATCACTTGATATATTACATAAGCAGGCTACTTTGTCAAGAAAAGGGGTTTATTTTGGTTTATGATTCTGATCTCAGATTAAGGGGCTGTGCCTGGTGATGGGAGAGTGCTGAGGTGGAACAGGCACTCATGGCAGGAGACAGGAAGCCATGGTGGCGCATGAGTGTCTATTCTGGCTCCCCCTGAACTTTGGCTGTCTAAGCAGAGCCAACAAGCAGCCTTAGGGAGGGGCGGCCGATGGTGTCAGAATGGGCACACTGTCTGGATCCTTACATGTTCCCTTGGAATGCCCATTGTGATGGATGGAATCACAGCCTTGAGGCAGGAAATTCTTTGGATGAGAAGTGCATGACCTTAAGCCATGGAGCTGACTGCAGGACTTACTTTCCTAGTGCCATCTTATCTCAGTTTTCTACTATTATTTGGTTTCCTTGTTTGTGGGGTCTGCCTGCTGTATTCTAGGGCTCACAGCAGGGAGCAGTTGGCGGCCAAGACAGGCTCAGAGGTATGTGACTCTCTTTAGAAACTTGCTGCTCGCTGCTAGTGAAACCACAGAAATGCTTCTACTTTGATCACGGGAAGAGCTGGATGGAGGGGAGAGGTGAAGTGAAGACAGTGCCTGTGGATTTCTTCCCATAGACAACTGTTGAGGTCCTTCTCCCTTTTCCACAAGCTCAAGCACCGATGGTACACGGCACCAGACACCGAGGGAAAATGAAATGCCATCTTCACAGTCTAAGAGGTCAAGGTGAAGTAAGAGAGACAGTCAGACAGACATCAAAAAGAGAGAATGGGATAACTTAGGAGAGATATTAATATTGTGAAGGACATGGGAGGTAGAAAGAGTATTTTGAACTGTGTAGATCTATAAAATGCCTCTGAGAGAGCTCAGGTTTGATTTATGGCTTGGAGAAAGATTTTGAAGGTGAATGATTTAGATAAAGGAGATGGTGGAAGACTCTCCAAAAAGAGGAAACAGATGGGAAAAGGCAGGAGATGAAGGGCACCGGATGTGCTTCAGGAGAGGTGAGAATAACATTGAAAGGGTGCGAAGAAACACCAGGAATTCAAGGAGAAAAAAGGGTGGAAAGTCACCTGAGGTCACATCATGGGGAGTTTCAAAAGTCAGCAGGCTGAATACTTGGTATAAATATAATTCTGTGTGCATTGAAAGACAGTATAAATTTTGAAGCCAGGGAAAAATGTACTTGCATCTACACTTTAGAGCAGCTATGTGTGTGCTAACCCCCTGGGAGGGTCTTGTTGAAAAGGCAGGTTCTGATTCTAAGATGAGCATCGAGATCCTGCATTTCCAGCAAGCTCCCAGGTGAGGCCACTGCTGTGGAACAGAGGACCACATCTTGAGAGCAAGGCTTTAAATAACTGCAGTGTATGCATACGATAGTGTCTGGTATAGCTACGAGTGGCATGATGGGACGGTAAGAGGAAATAATTAGTGAGGTGGAAAAGAGGTCCTGGATCAGTTTTTCTGGTATTTATCATCCACCCAAATCGTGCAGTGCAATCCTCTGGGTGTGATGCACACAGCATTAAATTGTAGAGACAAAAATCTCCGTGATGAAGGATGTTAATGTAGGTGACAGTTTGGATGTGGGCAATGAGGCAGAAGGGGAAGGAAGGGACAAAATCTATTTTCCTGATGCAAAGAGTTAATTATGAACACTCCCATCAGTTCTGGACCGCGTTCATTTAGTACACCAAATGGCATTTGATCATGTCTGAAACAACACCAACACATTAGACAAGAAAAATTGTGGGGTAGGAGACAGAAAGCAAACTGTGGTGTGAGTATAGCTCAGCCAAATTGCAAAATTTGTCGTGGGTTTGGCAGATATGGCTTCTGTCAGTCTGAGGTAAGGCCCTTCTATACCTATTTTTCTAAGGGTTTTTATTTTTATCAAAATGCTAAGATCCAGGTGTTTTGGACCTCAGATTTTGAAATATTTGTATATTTCTAATAAAGCATCAAAGGGATTTCAAGTCTAAATATGAAATTCATTGATATTTATTTATACCTGAAACATATAGTCTGAAGTTTTTAATATTTTAAGATAATGTTGTATTGGAAATAAAGTTCTATGGTGTGAAGTTTTTCACTTGTAGAATCATTTAGCTCTCAAGAAGCTTTAAATTTTGAAGCATTTCAGATTTTGCTTTTCAGATTAGGGATGTGCAACCTGTGTTATATTGTAAGTAAAAATAAAAAATACATTTCAGTACTGGAGATGGAACCCAGGGAGCATGAGCTACCTCCCAGCTATTTTATTTTTCTTATCCCCCCATTGTATTAATATGTATATATGTGATACATAATGCTTACATTGATCTTGAGTATTTTGTGCATATACATATCACAACAAAATTACAAATCCTCCCCTTCTCTCTTTAGACGTTCCCACCTCCTCCTCCTCCTCACTAGTTCCCATTATTCCCCTCAATTAGTTCTATGAAATGATTGTGATAAGGGTTTCTCATATTAGAGAAACCATTTGATATTTAATCTTCTGCCTCAGACTCACTTCACTAAGCATGATGGTCTCAAGTTGCATCCATTTACCTAAGAAAGTCTCCAACCTATCTGTCTTTATAGATGAGTAGTATTCCATTATGTATAAATACCACAATTTTTGTATCCATTGGTCTGTTGATGGATATTTTGGTGTCTTCCACATTTTAGCTACTGTGAGTTGTGCTGTTATGAACATGGGTATACGTGTATCTCTGTTACATGATATTTTTAACTCTTTTAGAAAAATTCCCTAAGAAGTATTGCTAGATCAAATGAAATATTTATTTCCAATCTTTTGAGAGACTTCCATATTGCTTTCAATAGTGGGTTATACTAGTTTACATTCCCATTAGCAGTGTAAGAGGGTTCCTTTTTCCCCACAGCATCGCCAGTACTGATTGCTGTTTGAGTTCTTGAAATATGACATTCTCTCTGAGCTTAGATGATATCTTAGGGATATTTTGATTTGAATTTGTCTAATGGTTAAGGATGTTGAATATCTTTTCATGTCTTTATTGGCAATTTGAACTTCTTCATCTGAGAACTATTCATTTTCTTTGCCCATTTTTCAATCCGATCTTTGATTTTGAGGGGCTTATTTTTCTTCAGTTCCCTGTATATTTTAGCTATGAGCCTTCTATCTGAGGTATAGGCAGTGAGTACTTTTTCCCATTCTATAGGTTCTGTCTTTACACTGTTGGTAATTTCCTTTGCCATGCAGAAACTTTCATTTGACATAGTCCTATTTGTTAATTCTGGTGGCTATTTCTTTTGCTTTTGGTGCCTTGTTAAGAAAGTCCTTGCCTACACCTATGTCTTTTAGAGTTTTGCCAAATTTGTCTTTCAGAATGTTTACTGTTTAAATTTTAATATCTAGGTCTTTGATCCACTTTGATTTAATTGTGGCTCATGGTGATGTGTCTAAATTCATTCTTTTGTATGAAGATGTCCAATTCTCCCAGCATCATTTGCTAAAGAGGCTGTCCTTTTTCCAATGTATACTTTTGGCTCCTTTATCAAAGATCAGGTAGCTGAGGGTATTTGAGTTTGTCTCTGCATTTTCAGTTCTGTTCCACTGGTCTACCTGTCTGTTTCTTTTGTGTCAGTGCCATATAGTTTTTATAGCTTTTGCTTTGTAGTAAAACTGGATGCCTGGAATTTTAATGCCTCTTGCCTTAGGCTTGTTACTCAGGATTGTTTTGGGCTATTCTAGATTTCCTTTGGTTCCAAATAAATTTAAGGGTTTTTTTTTCAAGTTCTGTGAAAAAAGTTCATTCATTTTGATAGGACTTGCATTAAATCTTTATCAGTTTGGATAGTATAGTCACTTTGACTACATTAATTCTGCCTATCCAAGAACAGGGGGTGCCTTTCCATTTTCTGATGTCGTCAACTTCTTTCTTCATTGTAATATAGTTTTCTTTCTATAGGTTCTCCACTTCCTTGGCTAGGTTTACTCCTAGGTATTTAATTTTTTGCTGGGCTATTGAGAACAGAATTATTCTTCTGAGATCTTTTTTTTTAGTAAACTTGCTGTTAGTGTAGAGGAATGTTATTGATATTTTAGTATTGATTTTGTAGCCTGAAACTTGGCTGAGTTTATTATTTCCAAGAGTTTCATAGTGGAGTTTTTAGGTCCTCTAGGTAGATAATCATATGATCTGCAAATAAGGATAGTTTGATTTCCTCTTTTCCAATGCTTATTGCCTTTATTTCACTTTCTTGGCTGATTGTTATGGTGAGGGTTTTATGGACTATGTTGAGCAGGAGCAGTGAAGGTGGACAGCCTTGTGTTCCTAATTTTAAGGGGGAATGCTTTCAACTTCTCCCCACTTACTATGATATTTTTAGTGGGTTTGGCAGATATTGCTTCTATCAGTTTGAGGTAAGGCACTTCTATACCTAGTTTCCTCAGATTTTTTTTTTATCATAAATGGATATTTCATTTTATCTAAGTCCTTTTCTACATCAACTGAGATGATCCTGTAGTTTTTTGGTCTTGTTTTAGTTGATGTAATGTATTAAATGATTGATTTATGAATGCTGATCCAGCCTTGAATCCCAGAAATGAAGCCCACCTGATCATGGCATATGATCTTTCTGATTACTTGCTGGAGTCTATTTGCCAGAGTCTTATTGAGATTTTTTGCAACTATATTCATTAAGGAGATTGGTCTATAATTTTTCTTTCTAGTTAATTCTTTGTCTTCTTTTGGGACTAGGGTAATTCTAGCCTCCAGAAATGAGTTTGGTAGTGTTCTACCTCTTTCAACTTCATAGAACAGTTTGAGCAGCATTGGAGTTAACCCTTTCCTGATGTATTAAAAAATTCCACTGTGAATTCATCTGGTCCTGGACTTTTATTTGTAGCTAGAGACTTTATTATTGCTTCAGTTTCCATGTGTGTAATGTGGATACTTAAGGTTCAATTTTGAATTTTTGCATGTGTCTAGAGAGTCATCTGTTTCTTCCCATTTCTCTAATTTGTTGGACTATTGGTGTTCAAAATAGTTCTTTATAATTTTCTGAATTTCTATGGTATCTGTTCTAATTTCATCCTTTTCATTTCTACTTGCATTGATGTGTGTTTTTTTCTCTTTCTTTTGGTTAGTTTAGCTAAAGGTTTATCCATCTTGTTTATTCTTTCAAAGAATCAGCTTTCTGATTCATTAAAGTTTGTATTCTATTAGTTTCAATTTCTTTAATTTCTGCTCTAATCTTTATAATTTCTCTTTTTTCTTTCTTTCTTTCTTTTCTTTTTTTTGAAACAGGGTTTTACTCTACAACCCAGGCTGGTCCTGAGCTCACTATGGAACCTAGGCTGGACTTGGACTCACAGCAATCCTCCTGTCTCAGCCGCCCGAGTGCTGGGACCACGTTCGGCTTATGTAGTGTTGGGAAATTAAACCCAGGTACTTAGTGCTTACCTAAGCACTTGCTAGGCAAGTTCTTTAACTGCTAAGCCATTCTTCCAGCCCCTGATCTTTCTTTTCTTCTACTATTTTTTGATTTAGATTGTTCTTGTTTCTCTAGAATCTTGAGGTGCTTCATTAGGTTGTTTATTTGAGATTGCTCTGTTCTTTTATGTGTGCATTTATGGTTATGAATTTCCCTGTTAGGACTGCTTTTATTGTATCCCATAGGTTCTGGTATGATGTGCTTCTTTCACCATTTAACTCTAGGACGTTTTTGATTTCTTCCCTGATTTCTTCTGTGACCCATTGTTTGTTCAGTAGTAAGTTATTTTGTCTTCATATATTTATATATTTTCTGTTGTTTCTTTTGCTGTTGACTTCCAGTTTTATTGCACTCTGATCTGAGAGTAAGCAAGGATTTATTTCCCTTCCTTTTGTGCTTTTTAAAGCATGTTTTATGGCCTAATATGGTCTATTTTAGAAAATGTCCCATGTACTACTGAGAAGAAGGTGCATTCTGTTGTTGATGTTGGGAAGAATATTCTATAAATGTCTGTTGGGTCCCAGTTTTCCATATGTTGTTTAACTGTAGTATTTCTTCATGGATTTTCTGTCTAGTTGACTTATCTCTCTGTGATAGTGAAGTACTAAAGTCCCCTTCTATGATTGTATGGGGGTCTACATGTCCTCACATGTCTAATAATATTTGTGTTACATAATTGGGTGCTCTAGAGTTGAGAGCATACATATTAATGATTGTGATTTCTTCCTGTTGCATTGTTCCCCTAACCAGTATGTAGTGTCCATCTTTGTCTCTCCTGATCTGTTTTGGTTTGAAATCTGATGTGTCTGAGAATAGTATAGCTACTCCTTCTTGTTTTTTTTTAGGTCCCATTCATGAAATACTTAATTCCATCCTTTTATTTTCAGTCTATATGTTTTCTTATGGGTAAAGTGTGTCTCTTCTAAGCAGAAAATTGTGTGGTTTTGTTTTTTGATCCAATCCACCAGTCTGTGTCTTTTGATACGTGAGTTATGCCAATTAACATTCAAGGTTATTATAGAGATATGTTTGCTATGTTCTGCCATCTTTATGATGCTTCGGTATTATTTGTTTGACCCATTCTCTTGTCTATTCATTCTCTTCTTTCTGTTGTTTATTTTTCTCTGGGGACTTTGGTATCATTGGTTTCTCTTTATCTGCCAAAGTTTCCTTTAAGTATTTTCTGCCATGCTGACCTGGTGGATGAGAATTTCTGTAGATTTTCTTTATCATGGAAATTTTAATTTTCCCCTCTATTTTGAGAGATAATTTTGCTGAATATAGCACTCTCGATTGGCATTTATGCTCTCCTAGCATTGGACAATATTGCTCCATGATCTTCTGGACTTTAGAGTTTGGGTTGAGAAATTTGCAGTTATCCCGATTGCCTTGCCATTGTAAGTCACTCAGTGCTTTTCTCTTACAGCTTTTAATAATCTCTCTTCGTGTTGGGTCTCTAGGATTTTAATTATGATGTGTCATGGGTATTTTTTTTGTGGTCAGAGTTGTTTGGAGCTCTATATGCCTTCAGTAGTTCAATGTTCATTTCTTTCCTTAGATTTGGGAAGTTTTCTTCTGTCATTTCATTGAACACTTCCTTTAAGGCTTTTTATCTGTCCTCAGTGTGCTCCTGCACTCCCATAATTCTAAGAGTGTTTCTCTTTGAGTCATCCATCAGCTGGTGTAGCCAGTCACTTTCCTGTTTTTTAGTTTTGTTTTGTCTTATTTTGTTTTGTTTCATGGTCTTCATTGACTGTATGTTCCAGTTTATCAACTTTATCTTCAAGATCTGACAATCTCTCTTCACAGTGTTCAAGCTGGTTACTTATTTACTTATTTTTTTCTGTGAGTTTTTCATTTCATGTAGTTCAGTTTTCATTGTTTCTATATCTGTAAAGAATTCTTTCTTGATTTCTTGAACTGCCTTCATTATCTATTTGTTTCTTCTTTAAATTCCTCAAACTTCTTGTCAGCGATTGTTTATACTCCTTGTATGTTTGCTTTGAGCTCTCTGTACATCTCTTTTATGTCCTATGTGAGCTTCTGGGCCCAGAAATTATCATCTTTATTGGATTTGCTATTTTTTGGTTTTGCTATGTCAAGATCCCTGGTATCAATTTCTGGGGTGTTAGGCTTTTTTGTCAGTGATTTAGTACCTCACTTCCCCATGGTTCTATTGCAGTGAATTGAAGCTCAGGTATTGTTGGTGGATGCTCTCTATTCCAGAAATATATTTATTGGATTTTCCTTAAGTATTATTTGGACTTCATCCCAGTTTTAGAATTTATAACTGTTTTCAATTTATTTATCTATTAATTTTGAAGGCATTCTAAAATTTCAGACTTTTTTTGTTGAGACTTCCATCTCCTCCACTCTTTGGTGCAGAAGAAACAGACTATAGAACTATATATGGTTCATAGCCAGAATGTTTGTTAGCATATCTTGGCTATGGAGGTCTTTAGCAACATTAACACCCAAACTTTGAATTTACATTTACAATACTATCCAGTATTAGCAACTCACTAGCAGATTCTAGTAGCTAAATTAACACTATAACCACTCTACCCATAAGATTAATAGGTGCAATATACCTTCACTATATATCTAACTTAACCTATTACTGACTTATTAAAGTGTACTATTGATATAAGTAATATAACCAGACAATAAGAAAGCTTTAGATATATAAAAGAAAGCAGAGGAGTATGCCCACGACAGTGAGTGCTCTGTCAGTGCTCCTTCCCCAGTCAGAGAGCAACACATAGAGAAGAGCACTCTAAGCAAGATCCAGACAGTCAGGGAGAACTGTGGGCAAACAGGAGGGAGTGTCACCTCCAAATCTGTAGATGTATTTATGATACTATGCTTAGATAGTTAATCAAGATGGGGAGAGATACAGGAGCTATCAAAGAGACCAAAGGAGGTGGAAAGAAAGGGGAGGAAGGTGGGCACGCACACCAGGAAGAAAAGAAGAAAGAAAGAGACAAAGAAAGGGTACACAAAGAAGTGAAGAGAAAAATGAAGAAAACTTGATCAATTTCAGGAAAAGTAAGAACCTAAATCAAAGAAAGATAAACTCAAGAACAGAACATCAACAACCACAATGACAACGCCCAAACCCAACACAACAAATCAGAACACAGTATATTAAAATAACAAAAAATAGCCCCTGTGTTACTTGGATGTGAACATTCTAAGGTACTGGACCTTCCAGTCTGGTGAGTTCTACTCAGCTACTGATCCCAGGGCTGCTGCTTTGTCCTTGCATTGTTTCCAGCTGGACCTAGCAACCTCTAGATGAATGTGTGGGCCCAGTAGGATTTCAGGCTGAGATATCCAGCACAATTGCTGATAGACCTGGGCCCAGTGTGGTCTCCAGGTGGGTCTGGTACAGCGCTGGATGGACCTAGGCCTGGAATGGCTGCTGGTTGGGTCAGTGATGGTGTGTGAGGATCCATGCAAGGATCCAGGGCCTGAGAAAGGCTCTGGGCATGCTTGGTACAGTGTAAGATGTAACTAGGCCTGGTATGACTTCCAGGTGGGCCCACAGAGGCACTCAAGCTGCCAGAGGGCCTTGGAAGGGCTCCAGGTGTGTCTAGCACAGGTTGGAACAGACCTAGGCCTGGATGGCTTCCAGCCTGGAAGCTGCACAAACTGCTGGGGCCTGGGAAGGGCTCTGGGAGTGTCCAGTGCAGTTTGGGATGGACCTAGGCCTGGGATGGCTTCCGGATGGGTACATGGAGGCACACAAGCTGCTGGGGAACTTGTAAGGACTCCAGGCATGTCTGGCAAGGTGCAAGACATACCTAGGATTCTATTTATTTGTTTTATTAAGCCCAGCCCAGTGGTGTAGACCTTTATTTTCTATTTATTCATTTATTTTCTACAGGTGCTAGGAAATTGAACCCAGGGCCCTTCACACTTGCCAGGCAAGCACTCTTAACCACTGAGCTATGCCTCCAATTACCTCCCCAGCCATTTTAATTGTGAAACTGGGTCTCACTAAGTTGTCCAAGCTACCTTCAAACTTGCAGTCCTCCTGCCTCAGGCTTTTGAGTCACTGAGATTATAGACACATGCAACTGGGCTTCGTGGACATGTGGGTAAAACATAAAATTTATACAGACATATGTGCCAAGCAGCTCATATGAATGGCCTTGATATGGCATCTACTTAGCTGCATGTGGCCATTTAAATTTAAATTTAACAAAATTTATAATATAATCCCACAACAACTGTACCAGCTGTGTTTCAGATACTTATGTGACTAGAGGTTACTATATTGGACAATCCAGACAGGCTATTTCCATTTCCAGAGCAAATTCTACTGGACAGTGCCTGAACTTTCACGGTCTGAGCAGAGCCATGGACAGATACAAGGAGGGGCGGCCGATGGTGTCAGAATGGGCACACTGTCTGGATCCTGACATGTTTCCTTGGAATGCCCATTGTGATGGATGGAATCACAGCCTTGAGGCAGCAAATACTTTTTGTCTGAAAAGAGCATGGGGCTGAAGGATGGCACTGATTTGGGGGGCTGGCTGTCTCACTGACACCACATCTCAATGTTCTACTATTTGGTTTCCTTGCTTGTGGGGTCTGCATGCTGTATTCTAGGGCTCACAGCAGAGGCAGGTGGCAGCCAAGAGAGACTCAGAGGTATGTGATGTGACACTCTCTGGAAATTACTGCTCTACTGGTTGCTGCTGAAACCACAGAAATGCCTATTATTTGGTTCACGAGGGCAGTTGATTGGAGGGGAGAGGGGTGTGGAGACAGTGCCCAGATGTCTTCCCATAGATAACTTTTTAGGTCTTTTTTCCTTCTTTTCAGCTAGCTTGAGAACCTGTTACGCATGGCAGTGCACAGGCACTGAGGGAGAATAAAGCACCAAGTCCATTCTCTTTCTCTCTGTCTCTGTCTCTCTCCTTGAGATAGGGTCTACTTCTTCTGTAGTCCAGGCTGACCTCAGACATACAGCAACTCTCCTGCCTCAGCCTCCTTGTGCTGGAATTACAGGCATGCACCCCCTGTGAAGCGATCCTGGGGAACTGAACCCAGGATCTTGAGCTCCCCGAACCCGCACTTTAATGGCCGCGCTTCGCCTCAAGCCCCACCATCTCTATTCTCTAAGAAGCTGAAGTGAAACAGGAGAGACGATCAGATATAAATTTACATGACCTCAAGGAAAGAGAATGGTATAGAAGTTGTGTTATATTTTACACATGAATATATTTAATTGTTGAAGTTTTTCAGTTCAGCAACAAGTAAAATAGTGGTATATTTTGTGTCAGTGGTTTGTTACACAGACTTTATGAAATGTGGTATTTATGGGCTAACTTTGAAGTCTAAGAGAATTTAGAATGTGGAACTGGAGCTTAGCCTCTGAGATGACTTCACTTGTTTTTGACTATGGCACTGTCAATCTAGGAACATTTTAAATTTGTGGTTAGGAGTGAAGGTGACTTTTTTGTTTTATTCCTATTAGGTATCTTTAATTAAGTTAAGTTATATCTTTATAGATTTTGCTAAGAGAAATCCTATCAATATTTGTAAGGGCAAGGATTCAGAAGTCTTAGGGAACTCTGATATTGGGTTTGTTGGAGAATGTCTTTTATTGTCATTTCAATTATTTACATGCTTTTGGGGTTTTATTCAAATAATCCACTTTCGGTATTTTAGAATTTTTCTAAGCTATTATTTCATCAGGTTTATCATATACAGTTATTCCAATTATTCCAAATGTTTTTCTTCTTACTCTTGTGCTTTCTTTTTTAATTTACTAGGAGATTGAAAGTAACTTTTACTTTTTACCTTAATTGCCAACCCAGGACCACTTTAATTTTTAGTTTCAGGGTTCCTTGCTACATACCAAGTATAAATTAGAGCTCCAAACAGTAGGAAGATAAACTTACCACTAAAATACTCAGGGAAGGCTTTTTTTTAAATCACCCAAATATCTTTGGCTTATTTGCCTAGCCATCTGACTTTTTTCCAAGCCATCAAAAAGAGATCTTACAAAGAAGAGCATTTTTAAAGAATAGCATAGAATTGTGAAAAAATAATATTTATTTGGGAATAGCAGAAAATTGTAACAAGAGTAAGAGGCCGAGGTGAGAGAATTGCCTTGAGTTCAAGGCCAGCCTGGGCTACATAATGAGTTCAGGACCAGCCTGGACTACAGAGCGAGACCCTGTCTCAAAATAAATAAATAAAAATAAAGTTTGTTCCAGATACCTACAGTCAAAGTACAAAAGTGAGCAGAGTTCAGTGGCTTGAGATGTACATAAGCTCTGTTTCCTTAGCAGCCTCCTGATTCCAGGGTGGCTTTAATCCTAGTTTTCCTCCTTTTACTTTCACAGAAGCTGAATTCTATTTTCCCCCATTTTATTGATATGTATAAGTGCAATATTTAAGGTTTACATTGGTTTTGGGCATTTTGTGCACATACATATCTAGTCAAGGTAACAAGACCTTCCCTGCATCTACAGGATCTTTAGTATATTCTAAGAAACTGACATCATGATTCAAAAAGAAGATATAAGTGTTTATTGAAATGGTAACAAATGGCATTACTGCTTTTAAAATGATCTGGAGCACCTCTGGAAAAATGCCAGGAGTTTACTAACTGTTCCTGGGAAATACTGACTTTTAGAATAAAAATTAAAATTATACCATTAGGCATGATCTTGCCTCTACCTACCTTTTTAGCATCTTATGCCAAAACTTAGCACCATAGCATGGACAAGCATGGTGTGGGTGTGCTGGTCTCCTCAGAAATATCACCCTTGGCCTGCAATTTTTTTTATCTAAAAATCTGCAGATTTCTCAAACATCAATACAGTGGCAATATACTAACTCTTCCCTTAGGAAGTGAATCATAGGCTGGGATATAGCTCAGTGGTTTAAAGGTTCTTGCCTAGCATATGTAAGGCCCTGGGTTCGATTCCCCAGCACCACATTTAAAAAATTAGCCTGAAATAGTGGTGCACACCTATAATCCCAGTGCTCGGGAATCTGAGGCAGGAGGCTTACCATGAGTTTGAGGATAGCCTGGATCATACAGTGAGTTCAGGACCAGCCTGGGCTACAGAGTGACGCACAGAAACCTAATTTTTACACTCCCCCCACCAAAAAAAGGGAAGTGAATCAATCACTATCTTCTTTCTATCTAGCCTAAGATCTCCCAACCTCCCTGTCTTCCTACCTTCTAGACAGGATCTCACTTTGTAGTTCAGACTGGCCTCTAATTTGGGATGTAACCCTTAAGCCCTGTATCACAGCATTCACCGCAAGATTTTTTTTTTTTTTTTTTTTTTTTTTTTTTGAGACAGGGTCTCGTTCTGCGGCCCAGGCTGGCCTTGGACTCACAGCAATCTTCCTGCCTCAGCCTCCCGAGTGTTGGGATTACAGCCACGCGCCACCACACCCAGCTTATGTGGTGCTGGGGAATCGAACTCGGGTACTTAGCACTTGACTTAATGCTTGCTCAAGCACTTTAACAGCTGAGCCATTCCTCCAGTCGCTACCGCAAGATATTTAAACTTGCCTGTTTTGACATCTGTTTTTCCTCCTAGCGTAAGCTCCCAGAGTATAGGAATCACATTAATCTTTGCAGTTTCAGCACCCCACGTGACTCCTAGAGCTTAGTACATACTCAATAAATCAAGGATACAAGATGCCAACAGCTTCAACATCTGTTATCTGTGATATGTGCTGTCATTGAGTGTCTAACCTAAAAGCTAATTGTGATGCTTATTCTGGATTGACCTCAGCGATGCCTAGGAGGTTAGCACTGTACTGAGGTTCTTTCTGGAGGTGTGACCTTGGGGACTAGACTGTTCCTGGTCCCTCCCAGCGGGCTCTTTCTTGCTCTCTCTGCTTCCTGACCTCCGGGAAGTGAGCAGCTTCCCTCCGCCGTCTCCTCCCACCATGTTCCTGCTTCAGAACCAGTTCAGACATCTGAGGTGTGAGCCAAGATGAACTCTCCTTCAGGTTGGGTCTGTCAGGTGTTCTGTCCCAGAAGCAGAAGGCTGACAATTACAGTAACCTGATCTTTACTAATACAGTAACCCAATCGGATTTTTTTCTTTTTGTTCTCTAGACTTCAAGACAGCATAAATTGAGAAAGATCCAGAAACACACAGGTCAGTAAACTTCTATCCTTTCGACTTCAACTTAAGACTAATGACAGATGAACTGTCCGTCTTCAAGATTCTAGCTGTAGATAGCAGCTGGAGGGAGGCCTGACAAGAGGGATAAATGGAAGGAGTGGACCCATTCTTTCCAGAATCTCCATTTCCAAAGACACAGAAACAGCTCCACGATTCTCTCCGTGGTTCATCTCATGCTTCCTTTTGTTCCTTTATTTAATGCAAATATATAACTATATTAAAGACACATGGTGAGGTAAGAGAATGGACAAAGAATGACTACGGGGAGTCTGGTAAGGGAGATTTCACTGTGCTGTATTTCACTGTGTTGGAGAGACTCTTTGGGAGGAACAGAGTTATCAGGACCTCTATTTCTCCCCCCCCCCTTTTTTTTTTGTACTGGAGATCATGCCCAGGGCCCTTCACAATGAACAACATCTCCAGCCCACTTTTGTTTTTGATTTTGAGACAAAGTTGTACTAAGATACTAAGTTGCCCCCAAGTGGAGCTCAAATTTGCAATCCTGCTTTAGTTTCCCAGAGTACTGGTGGCCCAGGCCTGGCTTCTTCCTGTCCAAATTCTATTTTTATGATCATTCTTACTCTGCACAATGGCTTCCATCTACTGTGTGATGAAGGTCATACAGTATTGCTTTTTAAACTTGAGACTTGACCTCTAATACTCATTAACTTTATGATCTTGTGTATGACTTCATCTTTGTTTTCTTATGTGCAAAATGAGAATACCGGGCTAGATGATGTCAAGAGTCCTGATGCTAACAGATTCTTTGATTCTATTCCCAGTTCTAAAAGGGAAGGAGAACTTCACAATGGACAGCCATGAAGATATTCTGACACAGTGAGTAAAGTCTGTCGTCAGCCTGTCCTGCTGATAAAGTAGCTCCACTGTAAAAGTTAGAAGTCAAATACTCGATATTACTTCCCTCCCTGTGGTGGTTTCTTTTTTTCCTAATTAAATCTTCTCATGGTTTGCTCACTCACTTTGGTACCACTTCAATTATATTCACACACTTTGTTGCATCCAGTATTTCAGAACTCCCTATGGGCCTGATCCAGGAATATGTATGCTGGAAAATGAACAAGAATAATGAACAGATCTACCAACACCTGAGAAGGATAAGGTCAGGAGACAGTTTCTGTGAGGAGGGTTTAAGGTGGTAAAGTATTTAAGAGGGAAGAAGATGAGAGAAAAGGAGGGAAGTGTAGGATGAAGAGAGTTACTTTTTTCTTTTTAACAGCACTGGAAATTGAAAGGGCCTTTGCATTGGACTATGTCACCAGCTTCTTTTTAAATTTTTGTATTTTGAGACAGAATCTAGCTAAATTGCTAAATTACCCAAAGTTGGGCTTGAATTGGTGATCCTTTTGCCTCAGTCTCCTAGAGTGCTAGGATCACAGATGTGTACCACCACACCTGGCTGAGTTGTTCTGGGAAGTGAGAAAAGTTCTGGGTTTGGTTTGACCTAAACTATCATTTCTGGGTAGAATAAGAATAATTGCATTCTCTTGTCTTGGTGAAGGAATTCTTTGCATAAGTAATAGGTGTTGGGGAAAGCAACCTTTTTCTTTTGCAACTCTCCCTCAAGCCAGAAATATTTTGTATTTGAAATAGGCACTCTCTTTCTTTTCTTATTTTTTCCTTCTCTGACTCTGAAGCAAACAAAAGCTTTTCTCTTTATTCCTTAGATCTACTATGAGAAGATTGGAGTCATACATGAATCAAGACACACACAAGGTGAAGATAACTCCTGCAGCACTGCTTCAGATCATCAGGTCAATGGGGGTGATCCCAGAATCACATTCAAAAGTGATAGAATCTGTGGGTTTCTTCCCACAGCCATTAACACAGGCTGTGAAACCAAGAAAAGCTATGAAAACAGCGAGTGTAACTCCCAATCCACCAAATCAAGTACATGAGTCAGTGGAGGTAATTCCAAAGACTCAGCCTCAAGTCATGGAACCAAAGAGAATGGCCTCAAGACTGAATCAAGCCACACACAGTGTGAAGATAACTCCTGCAGCATTGCTTCAAGTCATGGATTCTATGGGGGCAATTGACAAATCACACCCATACACTGTAGAATCCGTGAAAATGACCTCAAGGTCACAATATCAAGCTGTGAAGCCTGTGAATACATTGTTGAACCTGCAAAATATAACATCAGGAAGGATGCATCCAATGTCACAATACACCATCACAAAAACTGTGAAAATGACCTCAGAGTCAAAGCATAAAGGAACAATGAGCATGACTTCAGGGTCACAAAGTCAAGCCATGGAACAAGTAAAGACTACTCCAGAACTAATACATCAAAACACAAAATCATTGGAAATGATGTCAGAACCATTATACCAATTCGCTGATAACATGAAAGTAACTCCAGTGGCACTGGCACAAGCCATGGATTTCAAGGGCATGTCACCAGCACAGCCATGTATTACAGAATCTAGGAGTTTGCTCCCAAATTCACAGTCTCAAACTGCAAATTTGACCTTAGAGCCAATTTCATCACATGGTTTGCTTTCTTCCCCTTCCTCTCCTACTGCAATTGCTTCACTACGAGTTGCTGAATCTGTAAGTTTACCTTCAGAGTCACCACTTGAAATCATGAAATCAGCAGGGATGAGTTCCACAAAGGTAAATCAAATAACACTGGGTTTGCCCATGGGAGTGATCCCAGAACCAAAGCTGCAAGTTGTAGAATCTCAGAGTTTGGTCCCTCAGCCAATATCTCAAGGCAAGGAATGCCTGAGATCGACTTCTGGGTTAAATATTCAAGGGCTAGATCATGGGGGGACGGCTCCCCCATGTCATCAAGGCACAGAATCTGTGTCAGTACCCTCAGAACTGTTTCATCGGGTCACGGATCCTTCAAGGTTGACTCCAAGGTATAAAATTCTAGAATATTCAGAGATAAGTTCAAAGCAAAGCCATACAGATACAAAAAATTCTCAAATGATGGAACATTTGTTAATTTCTGAGACACAAGTGCAAAGTATAAAATATGGGGAGTGGATTCCAGGTGCACACCTTCAAGCAGGAAAATATGTAGAGTACAACCCTGAACCAAATCATCATGTCACAGAACCTACAGGACTCACCCCATGGCATCAAACATCAGAATCTGTAGGGATGATCTCAGAACCGAGATATCAAGAGACAGTAGCAAAATTCATCCCTTATACTTGCCACCAAGTAGAAGGATCTGTTGGATGGACACCATCATCTTTAGGAATTACTCCAGTGCCACAGAGCCAAACTTCCCAATCTGTGAAAATGAGCCTGACATCACTCCAAAATACTCTTGAGACTATGCTTCCATTCAGAAAAGTGATAGGGGAGCCTCCAGAATCACAATACATGGTGAAAGAATCTTTAGATTTGGCACCGGGATCAGAGGAACAAAGTGTGAAATCAGGGGTACCGACCCCAGAATCACAAACTGAAGGTGTGAAATTTATGGAACTCCACCCTAGGCCATGCTTGCAAGATGTCAAGTTTTCTGATTTGATCACAGAACTAAAGCGTCAAGATTTGAATACAGGAGCTCAGCTTCAAGATACAAAGTCTCTAGGGTTTGTAACAGAATCATCTTCGCAGTTTAACCAAAGACAACATGTTAAAGATATGAAATCTGTTCTGACTTCTGAAGGACCAAATTTTCACAGTATGAAACCTGTAACACTGATTTCAGAAGTACAATTTCAAGATATGAAATTGGAGAAAATAAACCAAGGGCTGCAGAAGAGAGATATCAACTTGTCTGAACTGACCTCAGGACCAAAGCTTCAAGGTGTCAAATCTGAGGAGCAGATTCACGGTGGGAATTCTGTGGAGACGGCTCCAGAGTTAAGGCTGCATGATTCTAACTTGCAGATGTCTTCAGGGCTCCAAGATATGAAACAGGTTGGGCTTAACTCAGGGACACGACTGCAAGACGTCAAAATTTCAAATTTAACATCAGGAACTCAACCTCAAGGCATTAAATCTTCTGAGCTAAGCTCAAGGCCACAGCTGCAATGTGGAAATTTTTTGAAGTTGACTCCACAACCAGAGAGGCAACAGCACAAAACTGAGTTGTTAGTATCAAAACCACTGCTTCAAGATGTAAAATACGTAACAGTGAACCAAATGCCAAGCTTTAAAGGTGAAATTTCTTATAAACTAGTCTCAGAATCACAGGTCCCAAATGTAGAATCTATGGAGTCAAGGACTGGGACAGATTTACCAAGTGTAAATCATTCGGAGTTGACTAGAATACAACAGTTACAAGGTGTGAAATCTTCTGGATTAACCCAACGGTCACATTTGGAAGACATGAAATCTGTGGAGAAGACCTCAGTCTCAAAGCTTCAAGATTTAAAATCTGAGAAGCTGACCTCAGAACTACAGCCAGAAGACATGGTATCTGAGGAGTTAACCCCAAGAGCACAATTGGGAGGTATAAAACCTATGCAGTTAACACCAAAGCCAGAGCCTCAAGAAGTCAAATCTGTGTTGATGAGCCTAAGGACACAGGCAGTAAGTATAAAACCTGGACAGCTGACCGCTGGATCCCAGCTTCAAAGTTTAAAATCTGAGTTGACACTCTCAGGAACACAGTTGGAAGATAAGAAATCTGTGGTCTTGGCACTAAGACCATGTCCAAAAGGTAATAAGTCTATGGAAACAACCCCAAAACCCCAGCTAGAAGGTGTGAAATCTATGAGGTTGACTCCAGGACCAAAAATTCAAGGTCTGAAAACAGAGCAGTTGGTTCCAGATGTACAGGTTCCAGATGTGAAAGTAATAAAACTGGAAGTTGGGCCAAAGATGCAAGATGAGAATTCTATGGCTTTTACACCAGGTACATTGCTTCAAGGTGTTAAATCTATGGAGGTTCTTCCAGGGCTTCCACTGCAAGGTGAGAAACCTGAGAAACTGACTTCAGAGCCTCAAAAGCAAAATATGAAACTGGTGGAGCTTATTCCATATATTAAGCTGCAAAGTTTAAAATCTGTAGAGGAGACTCTAGATCCACAGCTGCAGTGTAAAAAATCTTTGAAGTTGGCCCCAAGGACAAAGAGGCAGAAGGTAAAATCTGGGAATGTTACTAGAAGACAAGGATTTCAAGGAATCAAATCTGTGGATTTAGACCCAAAGCAACAATTTCAAGGGACGGTACCTGTGGATTTAACTCTCGGTCCTAAACAAGATGGCCAGATATCTGTAAACCCACAAGCGTGGAAATGTGTGGATTTAGAGCAATTGAAAAGAGGATTTGAGTCAGAAAGTACAGTGTCTTTGGAGTTAGTTCCAGAGCCCAAATCTAAAGGCATAAAATCTGTAGAGCTCAAACCCAAGCTACAGCTGAAAGTTTTGAAATCATCTGAATTGACTCCAGAACCAGTTATTCAAGATGTAAAATCTATGGCATTCAAATGTGAATCACAGTTGCAAAACATGAAATCTACCAAGTTGACCCCAGGACCACAGTTGTACCAAGGGCAGCCCTTGAAGTCAACCTTGAAACCACAGCTTCAACATATGAAAATTGTGGAGTTAAATAAAGAGCCACAGCCAACAACTATGAGATCTTTTCAGTGGATAAGAAGACATGAGCTCCAAGATGTAAACTCTGTACGGTTAAATCTTGAGTCACAATGTCAATGTTTCAAACCTTCAGAATTGAAACCTTCCATACAATCAGGTGGTGTGAAGTCACCTGAGTTGACTCAAAGGCTACAATGTCAAGGAGCAAAATCTATAGAGTTTCATGTTGTGTCACATTTGCAGTGTGTGAAAACCTCTAAATTGTCCCTTCAACAAGGGCTACAAAATAGAAAAGTTTTTACATCAACTTCAGGGTCACAGCTTCAAGGTATGAAAACTGTTGAGTTAACCAAAAAGCCACAGCTTGGAGGTAAAAATTCTGTGCACTATGTACCAGAGCCTGTGTTTCAAGATACTAAATATGTGTTTCAAGATATGAATAAATTAAATCTTAGGTCACAATCTCAAGGTGCCACGCCTACCAAATTGAATCATTCTGTAAAGCTTGGGAGTGTGAAGTCCTCTGAGTTGATTTTAGGGCCAAATTTTCAAGGTGCAAAATCTATGAAATTTGATCTTGGGTCTCAAGTACAGAATATGAAAATCTCTAAGCTATCATTCCCAGGGTCAGAGCTGCAAAAAGGAAACAAATTTGCATCAACCTCAGAGGTGCAGCTTCAAAGAAGGAAAGTTGAGGAACTACACAAAAGGCCACAACTTGGAAGTAGAAAATCTCTTCAGTGGATTCCAGGACCAGAGTTCCAAATTAAGAGACCTGTGCTAAGTCATAGGTCACAATCTTTGGGTATCACAATGGTAGAGGTGAAACCTTCAACAAGGTTAAGAAATGTAAAGACATCTGAGTTGACTACAAGGCCACAGCTCCAATGTATGCGACCTTTGGCATCACTCCAGGAACATCTGTCTCAAAGGTTCAAACCCATTGACTTAAAATCTGGGCTAGAATTCAGAAGTAGGAAATCATATGATCTGACTATAAGGTCAAAGCTCTGTGATACAAAATCCATAACGTTCAAACCTCAGCTTCACTTGCAGAATGTGAAACCTCCTGAGCTGACCCTGGAACTAGTGCTGCAAGAAAGGAAGCCCTTAGAATCATCCCACGGAACACATTTTCAAGGTATGAGGTCTATAGCATTTATGCAAAAGCCATCGCTTCCAGGAGCAAAACCCAAGATATTAAGCCAAAGGCCACGATCACAAAGTGATAAAATTGGAGAGTTGGATTCCTTAGTACACTTACAAAGAATGAAATCATCTGAGTTTGCTTTTCAGACTAAACCTCAAGAAATAAAATTCAAGGTGTTCAACTCCAGGCCACAGTGGCAAAGTGCAAAATGTTCTCAACTGACACCTGAGGCAAAGTCTCAATTTATGAAATGTATTCAGTTCAGCCCAAGTTCACAGTTGAAAGGTGTGACACTCGCTGATTTCACCATGGGGACCAAGGTTCAAGGTGTCAGATCTTCAGACTTCAAACCTGAGCAACAGATTCAAGGTGTAAAACCTTCTGGGTTAATACCAAGGACAAAGCATCAAGAAATGAAGTTGTTAGAATTCAATTCAGGCCCATGGCTGCAAAATGTGAAATCTTCTAGGCTGCTCATGGGTACAAAGCTTCAAGATGTAAAATCTGTGGATTTCAGTTCCAAACAACATTCAAAAGGTGTTATACCTTCTGTAATGGTCCAGGGAGAGAATATCCAAGGTGTGAAATGTGGACAATTCAAATCAAGTCCAGAGTTGCAAGGTGGGAAATCTGATTTGATCCTGAGGAGCAATATACCCCATATGAAAGCTGCGGGGCTAAGAACAGGACCACAGTTACAAGATATGAAGTCCTCTGACATGATCATGGGTATACACCTTCAGGGTGTAAAATCGAAGGAGTTTGGTTCTGGACAGCACCTTAAAAGGATAAAATCCTCTGAAGTAGCACCAGAGACAAAACCTCAAGGTATGAAAATATTGGACTTGAACTGTGAATCACAGATAGAAAGTAAAAAATCTTGTGAGTTGATTCAAGGGACAAAGTTTCAAGATGTGAAATCTGTAGAATTCAACTCTGGTCCAAACTTACAAGATGTGATGTCTGAATTAATGCCAGAGAAAAAGCCTGAACGTGGGGAATCTATGAAGTGCAGCTCAGGCCCCCAGTTGGAAGATGTGAAATATTCTAGGCCAATCCTAGGAACAGAGTTTCAAGATCTAAAACCTGTACAGTCTGGTTTTAGACCACACCTGCAGGGTATGAAATCTGACACAATCCCACGATCAAAGCCTCAAACAGAGAAATCTATGGGGGTTAAGCCCCAGCCACTGTGGCAAGATGGGAGGTCTTTTCAGTTGACACTAAATAAGGTAAAAGAAAAGAAATCTTTAAGGTCCAACTCTGTCCCACCTTTATATAATAGAAAATTGTCAGTGTTGTCACTAGGGATACACCTTCCAGGTATGAAAGCTATGGAATTCAGCCCAATGGCCAAGTTGCAAGACGTGAAACGTGACCCCATAAATCTTCCAACAATGTACACTACAGAAGTCAACAATGGCTCTGATTGGCGGGTTACAAAAATTTCCAAGTTGGCTTTGGAACCGAAGTTTTGTAGTGTGGTACCTTCTGAATTCAAAACTGGAAATCAACAGCAAGAAAAGAAATCTCGTAAATCGAACCAATGGCTGCAGTCTAAAAGTGTAAAAGGTGTGGTATTCAATTCTGGGTCACATTTGCAGTATATAAAGTCTTCAGAAATATGCCTGGGGCCAACGCCCCATATAAAATCTATGAAACTCAATTCTGAACAATTGCAAGATGTGAAATCTTCTGAGTTGTGCCTGGGAAAAAAGTTTCTGGATATGAACTCTGGGTCAAAGTTGGAAGGGACAAAACCTTTGAAGTTGTGTACAGAGACTGTGCTTCCAGAGAAGCAATCTCTGAAATTCAAGCATGAGTCTAAATTGCAAGGTGGAAAATCTTCCAAATTAAATCCAGGGACACAAATTTGGCATAAAAATGATGTGGCACTCAACACTGGGTCACAGTTACAAAGTGTAAACTCTCCTGCATCCATTCTGGGGCCAAACGCTCAGTGTGTAAATTCCACTGGGTACAATTCTAGGCCTTATTTACAAGGTGTGAATTCTGCATCCAATTCAGGGCCAAACCCTCAGTGTGAAAATTCCACTGGGTGCCACCCTGAGCCATGTTTGCAAGGTTTGAATTTTTCTGCAGGCACTCCAGAACAATGTGGAAACTCTTCTGGGTACAGTCCTGGGTTTCATTTGCAAAGTATGAATTCTGCATATACTCTTGAGCAACAGTCTCAGAATGTAAATTCTATAGGAAGCAGCCCTGAGACATATTTACAAGGTGTGAATTCTTGTACATGTATGTCAGTGCCAAAACTAGATCAAATCACAGAATCTGCAAAATCACAGCTTCAAGTGACTCAGTCAGTAGAGATGATGCCTGTGTTCCCCTTTAAAGTTTGTGAATCTGTAAAAGTGACCACAAGGCCACAAACTCAAGTAATGAAGTCAGGGCCAATCTCTGAAATGTCAGAATATGTTGAGTTGACTCCAAATTTTTCAGAGTTTCCTTTCAGTCCATGGCTACAAAATGTGAAATCTAAAAAATTAGTCATGGAGCCAAAACATCAAATTTTGGACATAATGGAATTAACAGGGTTTCAAATTGTAAAGACAGTGCTAATCCCACAGCCACTGTTTCAAGTTGTAAATTCCGAGGAATTAGCACCAAGACCAATTTCTCAGGTTGTAGAACCAATAGGAGCAGCCATAGAATCAGAGATTGAAATAATGGGTTCTTTGGACTTACTCCCAAAGCCACAACTTCAAGAACTGGTAAACTCTGTAGAATTAACTCTAAAGCCTAATATTCAAGTGAAGTCTGAAGAACTAACTTCACAGCAGACACCTTCCTTTGAAGAACCTGAAATATTGATGCTTAAGCAAAGGCTTCAGCCTGTAAAATCCCGAGAAATAGGAAAAGAGCCTCCTGAAGTTATGGAATATGAAGATTCGAATCAGGGTGAGAAGTGTCAGAATGGTGACTCTAAAGAGTTAACATCAGGAGAAGAGTTACAAATTAATTATTCCTCTGTATTTCTGCACAGCCCTTCAACCCCACTCATTTCAAACTCTGTCAAAACAAATGGATTAGGAGGCCTTCAGGATTCTAGGATGCTGGAAGCATTAGCAGATTTAGACATGAGAAATATTGAAACAGATAATTTGCAACCTAAAGAGTCCTGTAGAGACCCTATTATGACACAATCTTCAGCCTTCTCCTCTTCTCTTTATAATCAGTCTCCTAGCAAGACTGTTAAAAATGTGGAAAACACACATCCTGAGATCCCAGGGGTAGATGTCATATCTAAGAAAATACCAAAGAGAAAGCAGGTGAAAGAGTTAGAAGGCTCACTCCAGAGCTCTTCCCGACACACATTACAAAGCCGAAGGTCCCCGCCTAGGAAGTTCCAGGCAGGATTTAGGACTCAAAGAAGTCTTATCTGGTCTTTCCCAGGCAGGCAACAGAATGTCTGGGAGAATCATGCCTACAGACAGCGACTACCTAGAAAATACCTCTCCACTGTGCTAATGTTGGGGAATGTCCTGGGGACCACTATGGAAAGGAAAGTCTATTCTCGGACATGTTTGGCCAAAAGAGCTCCTGCAGATATCTGTCAGTTTATTCAGAATTTATTTGGGATTCCAGTTGAATTGATGAAATTTTCCCAGAGCCTGATAGAGAAGGGTCCAGGTCCTGTTTCACAGGCTTCAGTGTTCAAAAATTACATTCAGAGGCATATTGTATGGCATAACTATGAAAAAAGAACGCTCTTAAGGATGTGGACACGTGGTTTCACATCTTCCATAATGCAGAAATACTCTGGAACTAGGCTGGGAACAAAGAAAACAAACTCAAATCTCAGTAATCTGTCCCAGGCAGGCAGTCAGCACATGCCTGTGCCATGTACACAGGCCCAGGTTCCTAACCTTGAAAAGTCAGAAACTTCTAAGATATTTCAGAATACAGAAGATTCTACTTTTATGGAAGACAGTGAAAACTCACAGAGTGATTCACAGACAAGGACTTTTGAGCCTCAAAACTCTCTCCAGTCAAGTTACCTTTCTCAGGCCAACAACGACTTCTCGGAGAAGTCTCACTTACTACAAGATCTGCAGATAAAAATAGCAGCAAGACTCATAAGAAGTCAAATACCTCCTCATATGCCTCCACCTCTAGCTTCGGGTCTTGTCCTAAAATACCCCATCTGCCTACAGTGTGGCCAGTGTTCAGGACTTAATTGTGGTCATGAATTACAGAAGACTTCTGAGTCTCATCTTCTTATTTATCCGAAGCTGCACCTTGGGAGCACTCCTGAAGACCATGGTAAGATTCAGGTGTATCCCGGTTTTAGGCTGCGAATTAGAAAAAGACCCCAAGACTCAAAGTATCATGAAAAAGATAGACACCACACTATACCAAGAAGCCCTAAATCATCCTCACAAAGGAAATCTAAAAACTATACTCTAGCTTCCAGGAGTCAAAGTCCTACGGTAGATTTCCAGTCTGGATCTTCCCAGTCTCCTGCTCCTCCTGTACAAGTCTATAAATGGAGAAGAAAATGGAACAACCGTGACCTAGTCAGAAAGACAAAAATTGGAAAGTCTAGGCACTATGAACCCCCTCAAGTTCACTCACTTTCAGAAAGTGACTACGAAAGCAATCAGGATGGAAAGTGGGCTAAAAGGAAAACAAAAAAGACCTGTTATTCAAAATATGCAATGAGGAGACCCACCAAGGGACTTAGAACACAGAACAAAAAGTCCTACAGAAACAGTAGAACCACAATAGAACATACCTACAGTGAAGTACCACCCACCTTTTTAAGGAGGAAAAGAACTGAAACCGCTCAGGCAAGTGCTACTTCTTTAAGCAAACAATCTAAGAAATCTTCCCAGCACAAGTTCACACAACTGCTTTTTCAAGGCTTAACACAGGCATTCCAAAAAGCACACAGAATAATATCTTTTGGTGGACAGAAGTCTGAAGAAAGAACAAGACCAGCCAATTTGTGGTTGAGCACAAACTATAATTCTAAACAAAAATGCAGGGACTACTGCTTACCAAGAGATAACAACAAAGAGAAGAGGCCAGTTGTCAAGCAAAGGTCAACAAGTCCAGCCAGTAAGCAAGAAAACATGTCCTGGAGAGTGACAGACCAATTCAAATCAGCTGAACTGTCAAAACGAGATCGCTCCTTCCATTACAGAAAACCCATAACGAAACCCAGCAAAATCAGGACTCAAAGCCGAGAAGTTAGAGGTGAGAGGAAGATTTATTATGCTAGTGTCATACTGCCTGGGTCACTCCAAAATGGCAGGCCCTTGAGCTCAGGGTTCTTTTATTCTCTTTGTGCAGGGGGTGGACGGCTGGCTACACAGCAGGCAGGGTGCACGGGAACACATAGAGAAATGCCTATGCAGTAGGTTTGCTCAGGCAGTTTTTCTTTTCCACAAAGTGAGCTTAGAATACAGTTTTCACTGCCACTGCCCAGGAGTTGGGAACAGGCAAGTCTAGCTGCATCTCTCTGTCTCCGTGGCCTTGGCCAGCTTTCCTGTTTAGCTCTTGCAGACCCAGTTAAGGTGGGGGGGGGAAGCTGCTTTTCCAGAGGTTAACTATTTTAGGCCCAGCTAGAGGGGCTCCTTCCCTGGTGATTTTCTACAACATTCCCTCCTTTCACCCTCACTATAATTCTCTATAATTTAGGTGGGAACTCGTTGGTACTGTCTGACCAATTATACAGCTTCCATCCTGTTTGGGATGAAGCAAGTGGGGGGGGTGGGGGTTACAAGACATGGGCCAAAAAGCAGGAGGACAGTGAAAGGTCCTGCTAGGGGCCAGCTCTTCCAGCTGCTTGCCCCACTACCGCTGCCTAGTTTCCCTCAAGACTTAACTCACTCAAGTAGCTGGTGAACATCTTCCCTCACTGCTCCCAACAGATTTGTAGAAAACAACAATCTTTTCCCAGAAAGGCACAGAACTCTCCTTTCTTAGCTACGTAAGTCATTCGACTCATCCTCAAACAGATCCAGCAATCTCTTCCCTACCCAGGGTTTGGCTGCTGTACAAGCTGATGGCTACTTTTGTCCATTTTAGCTGTCCCAAGAACAAGTCCCTGGCGGTTCTGAAGGACGACTGCGGCTCGACAGCCCAGCTGATTCTGCAACTTCATGATGCTCTGTGGCACCAGCTCGAGGTCTTCTCTGATTTGGCTGGAGGGCTGACTGGTCTTTCCTGGCTCAAAAGCAGCCGCCCCAGTAGCCCTGGCACCTGCAAGGGTTGTTTCTAGTAAAACTGAAAGCAAGACAGGATCTCTCTGCCTGTGTTTGGGGCTAAAGTATTAGGTTACTTCCTGGAAGAATGCGTAGTCAGGAGGAGTTAAGAAGATGGGGTCACATGTTGTTTTACCCTGGGTAACAGGTGAAGATTTCACGGTGACAGGCACAATAGGTGCCATTTGGTGATTGGGTCCCTTTAATTAGTTGTACACAGTTGACTCCAGGGCATACACAAACAGGTGTCCTTATTACCTGTACTGTTGGCCCAGCAGGCACAAGCCTTTTTTTCCCCTGTGTTACTGTTTAGTCTCAGTCCTCTCAGGGTGGCGAGGTTAATTAGCCCAATCCCTACGTAAGTCATTTGGCTCGCCCTTAAACACATCTAGCACTCTGTTCCCAACTCTGTGCAAGCAGATGGGCTACTGTCCAGTTGTACCATTTCGATAGGAGGGGCATTTGGGTCAAGGAAGCTGAGCCCCTCCTAGAGGCCTTCGGAACCCAGAGATCTAATAATTAACTGGCAATGACGCGTTTGCCAATTTTACTTGTAGGTTGGAGAGTGGTAAGGGGGCTGACTCCCCAACATTGGTGTTTTCTGCACCAGCCCAACCCAAGTCTGCAGGTCCCACCCCACTGTTCTCAGAGTGCCTCCTGTCCCATTTGTGTTTGTGTGCTTTTACCCGTCACTGAGACTCCTTGTCCCTTAATGGGGGACCTTGGCCATGTTCCCTGGGAGGCAAAATCCACACAGGACCAATGCTTTAGGAAGGACCGATATTCCCCCCAGTCATCCCAGTGCCTGGGCACACACCCAAAGCCCACAGCCAGATTTTCCCATGACATTGCCATAATTCCAACAGGTGCAGGAGGGTGAGGTGCAGTTGGGCGTTGCATCCATCTATGGGAAGAGCTTTGGGGTCTGACTGCCCCAATAACACCCCTGAAAGACACAAAGCAGGGAACCAGGAAGGGGACAAGTTGTCTGATTTAACAGGGAAGCTTTGATGGAAGAGGGTCACCTCCCACGAGCCCCTTATTGGGTGGCTGGGCCTGAGTCTTCAGGATCATCAGCAACAGCGATGTCTGTTGGAGGGGTTGGGACATCTTGGCCATTCTTCTCTGCTCGAGATGGGATCAGCTTCAGAAAATCCATTTTTCCTCTAGACTTGGGATGTCTTGGTGATGTGCCCATGTTTTCAGATCTGTAACCTTTAAAGCTGAAGGAGTGGTTAAAATTATTTGGTAGGGCTCTTCCTCCTAGGGTCTAGACTTTCCCAGATTGGTATTTTACCCAAACCCATTTCTCTGGCTTTCATGGCTTCTCTGGAAGCACTGGGAGGGTGGAGCACACTCAGGTTAGATCTTCTTCCTGGGCATATTTCTTTTGAGATGGTTGCCTGTGTGGTAGCCAGCTGGTTAACAGCAACCACCTGGGACCTGGAAGGACCTTTCTCTTCTGGTAGTAGGTTACTCACACTGTGGATTTTTTCCTAATATGGCCTGGTCACTGGCCACTCTTTGATCACCTGGTGGGGAGGCTTTCATTGCAATGACCGTTACAGCAGGGATCACAGGCATGGGACAGCCTGAAGCCATAGCAGCTAGGTTTCTAATATACTGGTTACATTTTGAACGTTTTTCTTTAAACTCATTTTGGCAGGTAATATAGACTAAGTTCACATCTTCTT
>PVKB01001983.1:317294-334918 GCA_004027205.1 Ctenodactylus gundi
AGTTTTTATCCTTTTTACCTTTTGGCACAACCAGACATTTTACCTGAGGACAAAATTGCTTTTCTTACCTATTACCAGTTAGTCAGTTATCTCTTTTTTGTCTTTTGGTAATACTAAAACATTAAGACTTTTTAACAAAATCCTCTAAGTAGCCTATGCTCACTCCCCCCCCCCCCCCCCACACACACACACATAGAGCTGAAAAGGACGCCTGACGTCTGGAAGTGCCAGAACAGGGGCCTCAGTCAGTCTCTGCTTAAGCATACTGAACACATTTGCTCTATGCCCTATAGAAGAGGCGTTGTTACATCTCCCCTGAGTCTGCTGTAGCTGAAAAATCTTTTGCAGCAGGATCCAGCTGAAACTCCCACAGCTGTTTCTGTCGCCCTGGGTACTGATGTGGATTGATTTACCTGCCATTTTTTTTTTTTTTTTTGCCCCCAGCTTTCTTTCTGTCCAGCTGAAATGGTGTCCTAAGTAAACAACCTTTTTGTGGCAAAGCTGTGTCATTTTCCCTGAAACTTTGTATCCATTGTCTTGTAGAAACTGGAGCAGTTTATCGGCTTCACAAGTCTCCAGTGTCGGCTGCCCAGATTAAGTCATACTGGAGAATGGTGCAATCTTTTGGGCAGTAGTTTTTCAAGTCTCCAGTCAGAGCCTTCCCAAACATAGTGGGGGGATTTGTGAAGCCCCGGGGAAGTCTAGTCCAAGGGAATTGTCCTTTTGTCCCCATTTCAGAGTCTTCCCATTTAAATGCAAACAAAGGCTGGCTGACCTCTGCCAATCCCACGCAGAGGAAACTAAGCAGGTAAATACTGTTGCCTTATGCGGCATGAGGCTCAGGAAGGTGTATGGTTTGGGAACTGTACTGTACCGTTTGCACAATTTCACTGGTCCTGCGAAGGTCTGGTACAGGTCGATGGTCATTCATACCTGGCTCCTTGGTTGAGAGTAAGGGGTGTGTTGCAGGCTCACTGCATCTCTCCCTTAGTGTTCCCTGTTGCCTCAGGTGCTGGATATGTGGTGTAATTCCTTCCAGGCCTCTAAGGTCATAGGGCACTGTCTCTGGTCCACTGGCTTGGCTCCCAGATCACTGGTGACTACCAGGAGGTGGGGGGGTCCCCTTTTGCCAATCTAACCCTTTTATCAAGGTTCCAGGCTTTAAGGAATCTCTGGAGCAGTTGCTCTAGGAGCAGCTGAGGCTCCGGGTGTGTGTCAGCTGTGAGGGTATTTCAATCTTCTTCCTCTAGACGGACCCTCTTGTCAGTGCAGACAGGTGTCTGGGTCAGGGCCCCAAGTCTGCTGTCACCATGGTGTCCAGTTTAGATGACAAGTCTCTCCCTAAGAGTGGGCTGGGCACCTCTGGAACACAGAGGAACTGGTGCTGGACCTAGTGTCTTCGTCAGCTGGTGTCCTGGACCCACGCCAAGGGGCTGTACCTGTTGTGGCTGCCACCAGCCCTCATAGGGCAAGCCCCATCCTACATTTGGGACTGGAACACAGCAGCATGAGCTGTGAGGGAAACCCCACCCAGCAGAGCTCCCGCAGCCACTCCACAGAGCGCAAAGAAATAGTGGAGAGCCAGAATCAATCAGCAGCTGTCCCCAAGATTTGGCCAGGTCCTCAGGTGGTGGGAGCATTTGCCTCTCCCGGGTGGTAGCAGTGTTGGCACCAAAGGTGAAGCGGGGGGCGGCGGGGGGGAGGGGGGAGACCAACTGGCTACACCTGGACTGTGGGTCCGTGTGCTCTGACTCACTCCAATAATCCCATTTCTACAAGAGCTTCGTTAAAAAGCCGCTGTGCAGAAAGTGGCCAGTAGATGGCAGCAGGGAACCGAGGAAGGTGGCAGACGCCGACCGCAGGAACCGGCGCTGGGAAAGCCACTGAAGACCGCAGGGCGTGGCTGTGGGGTCACGTACAGAAGCTGGCCGCCCTTCAGACCCTTAAGTCCCGGGTTAGGACGCACCCCTCTGAGGCCCAGCTGCGGTCACAACAGCCAGTTGTTTTTTTTTTTTTTTTTTTCTTTTTGAGGTTCCCCTGGTTCGGGCATTTCTTTTTTCAGCGCCCTTTTCCTTTACAATACGCACACTGACCAGCTGCGGGGTGGGGGCGACCTTTGTTTAGGGGCCTTCGGTGACCCCTCTGGCAGGTTTATGATCTTTTTAATGGCATAGCCAAGATTTTGGCCTTCCTCTCCAGATACTTTTTTCCTTCCTTTTTGTCACTTTTTTCCTGTTTGCCAGCACCCTAGTTGCTACACTGGTGAGTCGGTCAATGTTTGCTCCTCCAAATCCCTCAGCCTGTTGGAGCTTTCAGCATACATCTGGGGCCAACTGTCGTGCAAAGGCCATGTTCACTATCAACCTGTTTTCCGGTGCCTCTGGGTTAAAGGGGATACAGGGCAGGCAGGCATCCCAGAGCCTGTCACTGACCTGTCTAGGCTGTTTATCTCCCTCTGATAAGGTTAGTGGGTCCTGCTCCTCAGGCCCCACTGTGGGCACTCTCCAAGAAGGCTGATCTCATCTGGACAAGAAATTCCCACCTGTCTGCTGCACTGGGGTCCTTACTGGGTCATGTGCCAGGGGAAGCTGCAAACGACTCAGGATTCATAGTCCCTAGTGGGGCCTGGATAATCAGCCAAGTGGGGGCAGTCTGATAAATGTGCCTTCATTCACATGAAGAAGTGAATAGGGGAGCTGCAGGTGTATGAGCACCTGACAATGGATCTGGGAGAGCTGGCAGTACTGGAGCTTGCATATTTGGGGGGTGGGGGGGGTGTCGAAAATCACTGTTGCTGATTGTG
Source organism: Ctenodactylus gundi (assembly GCA_004027205.1). Taxonomy (NCBI): domain Eukaryota; kingdom Metazoa; phylum Chordata; class Mammalia; order Rodentia; family Ctenodactylidae; genus Ctenodactylus; species Ctenodactylus gundi. The sequence goes on from PVKB01001983.1 coordinate 320,098, forward strand.
TTGGCCTTGGGATGGCTAAGGAAACACACAGCGGAGGCTTGGTATTTGGCTTCTGGGACAGAAAGATGGGAGGTGGCTTTTGAGGTTTTTGGCAGGTTGTAAACACGGTGTGGGGCATGTAGACTCATGGAACTGCTACCAGTCCGAAGGGCCATATGGTCAAAGTGTGCAGTGACCTGGATCTCCCATGCAGATGTCCCTTACACAGGCAATGACAGGTAGGTCCAGAGTTCCTTAGCTGGACATTCTGCATATAAAGTAGGCCACTCTACAGAGGACTTGAGTCTCTGTGGCTTCATCTGTACACTGTAGTCTCCAGAGTGACCAGCTTTAAAATGGCTCAACATAGTCTGCAGCACTGTCAGCCTCCCTATTATTGGTTTTAGACCCAAAGGAACCCATTTTATACATGTCTAACTTGTGTCCAGTGCTACCACCTGTCTAGCCATGTCGCTACAGGGGGCTTAGGTGTGGCTTAGCCATACTTGGTTCAGCTTGACAGACTGTCTTATGATCAGATTCTAGTCCAGTCCCACCATAGACCATATGCCATTATCGCCAAGGAATTGCAGAATGGACTCAGTGAGAACCTGTAGCCTTAAAGGGATCTTAAGGGTTGCCAGCCGTGGGGCCACAACTACAACCAGACTTGCATCGAGAATGGTCACTTGTTCATTCATCATTTACACCGAGGTTATCAGTCCCTATTTAAGTTCTCCTAAATTCCTACGCTGTTTAACCACCACATAACTGGAATCACATCAGCTATGACCATAATCACATTGGTCTCCTAGTGACCAGAATCACCTTGGTCTCCTGAGGAAGGAGGGGAGTAGAACAGAACACCTAAATGTTCCTCACTATCTATCCTGGGGGCAATCTCTAGTCCAGATGTCATCTCACTCTGCCAGCCTGAGGTCCCAGTCCTTAGTTCCACAGCCTCCTCAGCCTTCTGGAAGGAGACACCAGGATCACATCAGGTGTGTACACTTCCTGGTTCTAGGGACCACTGAAGGTTACAGGCCAACGGAGCTGTGGCCTTGACCCAAAACAGGGTTCAGCAGGTCCATCTTGCTGGGGCCTCCAGATGTTTCAGAACACCAGTAATTAAGCCCAGCCAAACCAGGACTCAGAGCTGAGAGATCAGAGGGGAAAGGAAGGTTTGTTACACTATTATCACTTGAATCACTCCAAAATGGTACTGCCTTGACCTCAGCGCAGGCTTCTTCTAGAGTTTTGTGGGGGTGCTGGCTAGCCAGCAAGCAGGGAACACAGTAAAATAGAGAAGCATCTACGTATCAGTTTGGCTGAAACAGTTCTTTACACAGGCAAGCGTAGAACACACAGCATGCCCTTGGCCCTGTCTCACTATCTAGGAGTTGAAAACAGGCAAGGCCAGCTTGCTCTGTCTTTGGCCAGCTTTACTGTTTAACTGTTGCTGACCCAGTGAAGGAGGAAACTGCTTTCCTGGAGGTTAACTGTTAACAGGCTCAGTCAGAGGGGCTCTTTCCCTGGAGATTTTCTACAACATTCCAACTCACACCTCTCAAATTGCCCAAGCACACAGTTTTCCAAAGGGATTTTGCTTCCCCCACTGCCTCAATCACAGAGCCTTTGGGTACACTTCAGATGACAGTAGTAGCAGAACAAAGGAAAATTACAGAGGTGAAATCTCCAGCCGAGAGTCTAAGAACTTGACCAAACCAGGAACCAAATTTGAGACCAACAGAGAATTTTAAATGGTTTCCCTCTGAAGGGAACTTAGCAGAGTCATCTTCAAGCAATGCGCACACACACACCAGGAGAACACCCACCACAGTGCCAGTAGGAAGACAGAAACCCTTCTGAGAGAAATCCGTGCAGCCCCTCTGAAAGAACTCATTGCTTTTTTTTTCTGAGAGAAAACATCACAGTCCCTTGGAAAGGAGCTGTCATAATCCCTCAGGGAAGAGGAAAATCACTCCTCCTGAAAAGAGGGAACACAGTCCTTCAGAGAGAAGCCATCAGAGTCCTTCAGAGCAGAGCCACAGCAGTCCTTCAGAAAGGAATCATGGCAGTCTCTCTCTGAGAATCCCTCACCATTCTTGTTTCTCAGAGAAAAGATATCAACATCCCTTGGAGGGTAGACATGACAGTCCTGCCAAAAAGAGCAATGGCAGTCTCTCTGAGAGAATCCCTTGCTGTCCCTCTGTGAGGAGAGGTCACAGATCTTCTGGGAGAACCTATCACAGTCCCTCTAAGATGAGGCACAGCAGACTCCTTGAAAGGAGCCATTGCTGTGGCAGTCATTCTGGGAGAACTCATTGCAGCAACACTGACAGGACCCATTACAGTCGGAGAGGAGCCCCAACAGTCATTTGGATTAGCCAATACAGTCACCCTGAGAGAACCCATCCCAACCTCTCTGAGAGCACTGTTCCCCTAAGGAGAGGCCCAGGCCTTTGTCTAAAGATTTCAAGAGTTACTCAAACGTGTCTCCTAGGGACCACACTAAAAAATCCAAAAGTGGTGCCACCTTTAGAGATCCAAAGCTGGTGGGTGAGGAGAGCCCCACCCCAGTTATATATTGTGTCTCATAACTCTTTACCCAGCTGCCCTTTCCTGGCTTCTCTTCTGCTCAGCTCTTTCCTCCAATTCCTGCATCCTAGACAACAATAGGCTTCTAGTCTATCTGGGAGTGGGGTGTTAGAGTGGGTCTGTATTTCTTTAAGCTCAATAAAAGCACAATAATTGATCTTCATTTGCATCTACAAGACCACTGAAGGGGTGGGTGAAGGGAGGGACCCAACCAAGGTATTGTGTAAAGAGATGCAACAGGAAGTTACCCTTTGAAGGGAACTTAGCAGAGTCATCTTACAGCAACACAACACAACACACACACACACACACACACACACACACACACACACACACACACACACAGCAGGAGAAAATCCACTACAGTGCCAGTAGGAAGAGAGAAACCCACCAGAGTGGTTTTCTGGTGGTATCTCCACACTTTATCCCTTTGTTCCATTCCTCCCTTGTCCCCTCTCCCAGGCTCTCCATCCAGTGCTGCAAAGGAGGGCTGGGTATTCCAGAAATCTGAAAATGAATAGTCATATGACTCCTTCCCACCACAGTCCCCTGGGAAGCTGCTAAGCTGAAGCAGACCTTCTGACCAGGGTCAGACCAGGGTAGGCAGCACTGAGTCCACATCCAGGAGGCAAGAGGAAAGCAGAAATACCATTGGCCTGGTTAGAGATCTTGACTGAAATTGTTAGGTGTGGAGAGGGAGTGATGTCTTCCAGACACAGTGCAGTCTTTATCATGAGCTTCATGGCATGAATATCCTGCTAAATTTAGAGTTAGTATCGGGGGCAGGCACTTTTTGTCCCAAGCTCTGGGTTGGTTTTATCTAATCCAACGTAGATCTGACCTTTTTAGTTCAGACCCACCTGCTCACCTTTCTCCTCGTGTCTCTCTCGCTCTCTCTCTCTCTCTCTCTCTCTCTCTCTCTCTCTCTCTGTGTGTGTGTGTGTGTGTGTGTGTGTTTCCCACCTCTGTGGCTTTAGCCCTTGGCAAATTGTCAGAAGTTTTGATTCCTCTTACATCCTTCAAACCCTCCCATATCCATTGTCTTCCTTTCCCTCCTCCCTGTTTGAGTGTCTCCCTGGGACAGGGCTCTGAGACTGGGGAAAATGAAGGCTCTGATATTGTCACCCGCCTGTACGTTTTAAGGACAGACAGCATACTTTTCCTAAAAAGTGTTGCCTTCTGTTTGACACAGTCGCCCAAAGAAAGCTTCATTTCTTCTAGGCAGGAGGGCAATTCATGTCTTTGTGGTAGAGGTACACCGATTCCTTGAGCTCACTCTGTGCTTGTGGTTTGCTAGACCCCGGGATCTACAGCCCTAAAGCAGCAGAGGAGTGCCCGAATCATGGGAGCTAAGAAGTAAGTGAGGTTTTGAGGTCTTTTTTTTTAATAACTCTGTCTTTGGCCCTGACTGTAGAACTGATGGAAATGTTCTGTAGCAGCACCATTCGGTGACAGAGCCACTGGTCACACAGATGGCTTTGAGCTTTGAACACTTGAAATGTGGCTAGTGAGAGTGAGTTTTACAAAATTAAATTTAAGTAGCTATCTTGTAGCTCATGGTTAATGGACTGGACAGGGCAGATCTCAATCTCATGTGGGAGAAGAACATAGAGCTTGCAAAAGAAATTTTAAAATGGTATGTATAACTCAATGGTAGTTCTGTATTTCTCCACACCTGAGTTTGTGCTCAAAATACATTGATAAGCTTTGGAAGGAAGATAAAAATGGCCATAGGAAATCCCTATGTTTTCACAAATACTTGGCTTCTAGACTAGTTTATTATTTTGTATAATGAATGTGGTTTATTTTTGCATGGTTAGTGCAAAAGAAAATATTCTCATGCACTTGAAACTCATACTGGATGATTCATTCATTCACATAACATTTACCAAACGTCTGCTGTGTGCCCGCTGTGTAGTAGGTTAAGTGCACTGACCGGAGAAGTGCAGCTCACAGTCCAAAGCAGTTTGGCAAACAGACCTACACAATGCAGTGTGATAACTAAATATTTATAAATGGAAATTTAATATAGTTTTGGGGAAAGGCGAGTGATAGTTTAGAAGGGACAGGTTACCAGAGGTGGTCTTTCTTAAGTTGAGGCTTTGAAGTTGAATAATGCAGTTAGCCAGGAGAAAGGCTCTTCCTGAGGGACAGCAATATTTAAGCAGGTTTATATAAGAAGTTAACGACAGTAGCAGGTAGTTTTGTGTAACCGGCATGATGGAGTAGAGGGATTCAGGGAGCTGGCTCAGATCTCTGACAGGTTTTTTATGGCATGTTAAGGTTTGGCGATTTTATTCTGGAGAGGTACGGTCATTCTGGTAGGCTCATGATGGTGGATTTGGAAGAGTGCAGGGAAACTGGTTTGGAGACGATTGCAGAAACTTCGGAGAGAAGTGAAGAATGTGTGGCTGGTAACAATATGTGGGAATTTATGGGGACCAAAGTACAGAAAAGATATGTGATGAGGAGAGGGGAGAGACAAGGGGCAGGAAGATGGGAGGTCTGTGGGTTTCCGGCTTTGGCAGACATGAGTCTTGGAGTCACTCAACTGCACTGGAAATTTCTGAACGAGGAGCAACATTTGGAACAAATATAAATGTAGCGCTGCCCTGAAGCACAGCTTTGAGAGTCACCAGCTGTGAGGAGTGGGTCCCTGTTCAATAGTCAGAATTTCAATCACTGGGTTGGAGCATGAGAATTCTCTTTTTAACAATGATGAGATTGAACCCAGGGCCTTTGCACTCAATTACATCCCCAGCCTGTTTTTATTTTTATTTTGAAACAGTTGCTAAGTCAGTAGGTGCCCAAACTGGGCTCAAACTTGTGATCCTCCTGCCTCAGCCTCCTAAAGTGCCACGATTATAGACCTGTGCCACGAAGCTGGGTTCCCGAAGTGTCTTGACTTAATCTCCAAAATAAGGGTCATGATGATCCTACTGACTGAATTTTTTTCCTATGTTTTTTTCATGCATTCATGGGAGGAGATGCAGATATTCTTTAGTCCTACATAAATAATAAAGAAATTTCTATAGGGGAAAGTTACCTAAAAGGAGTCAATGGTGCTATTAAGTTGTCTTGGCTACTTTTTCATTGCTATGACTCAATGCCCAACATCCACAAATTTAGTGGAGAAAAGGTTTATTTTTAGCTCAGAGTTTCAGAAGGTCACAGTCCACTCAGGGGTGGCTGGCAAGAGTGGAAGTACACGGGAGAGGCAGAGGTGGAAGAAGCTCTTCACGACCTTACAAACAAGAAGCCAAGTCCCATCAAGTCCCATCTCCTCCCTGAGGAAGGTAGCAGCATATATATACTTCCAGGTCCAGCCCCAGTGATCTGCCCCTCCTGAGTCCAGCCTCAATGTTCCAACCCTTCCAGGTGTGGTCAACCCCACTACACATCTGTAATCCAATCTACACACCTGTAATCCACCTCTCCAGACCAGGGCCCCATCTCCCAGCAGTTCCATAGACAACCCATAACATCAAAATACATGAGACTTTTGGGGGACATTTCAGATCCAAACCATAATACAAGTCTTTATTGAACAGAGATCATTACCATTGCTTGACATTGTGGGCTTTGGTCCTATGATACTGCCAATTTCCCATTAAAATTTTTTTCTTAGTATGTACTGGCAGTACACAATAGTGATGCTCGTTTGGAGGAACTGGTATGTGGATGCAATTATCTTGGTCAGTTTCATCTTCTTTGTCCCCCTCTCCTTTACCGCTTCCTGCTCCTGATCCCCTCCCCATCTTCAAAAAAGTATGCCTTCTTGTTTCCAACCATGTCTCCTTGATTTGTTTGTTTTTATTTTAGACTTTTCATATGCAACAAACCATGATATTTTTAATTTTTGGGCCTGACTTTACTCCACATAGCATTATGATTTTATGATTTCCACTTTTACTTATTTTCCTGCAAATGACATACCATTCTTTATGGCTGAATAATATTCTTTCATGTATATATTTTTAAAATCTACTTGTTGGGGAGACTGAGGGCATAGTTCAGTGATTACAGACAGCACTTGCCTAGGAAGCTCAAGGCTCTGGAACCCCCACCATCACATAGTACTGGGTGTGGTGGTGTGTGCTTGTAATCCCAGCACTTGGGAGGCTGAGGCAGGAGGCTTGCCATGTGTGTGAGGCCAGCTTAGACTACTTCATGAGCTCAAGACCAGCATGAACTACAGGGCAAGATCCTGTCTCAAAACAATCAATCAATCAACTTGTCTGCTAATGGGCGTGTAGGCCTTTTCCAGAGCTTAGCTGTCATGAATTGCACTGCTATGGGTATATTGCTAAAGTACTGTGTCTTCCATTAAAACTTTTTGTGTTTTTATTGAACTAAATTTCAAATACAATGGTCTGCACATATTTAAAGTATACACTATGACAAGTCACGATGAGTGTGTGCATCTCTGAAGACACCACAATCAAGATAACAAATTTCAGTCTCTCCAAAATTTTTTTTTGTATGTTCTTTTCCAGTCCATTCCTCCCTCCTCTTGCATCCCCAGGCACTAATGACCTGTTTTCTGTCCCTATATAGTGGTTTATATGTTCTAGGATGAAATAACATAATTGCCTTTCTCCATGATTTCTTTAACTCAGAATACTGAATTTTAGATGAGCGTTTTTACTACTGCGTTCCACTATAAATGTACCATAGTTTGTTGGACGTTTTAGTTATTTTCAATTTCAGCGCAATTATAATGGGCTTGCTGTGAATACTTATGAATGAGTCTTTTTATTCTGCATGTTTTGTAGTGCATGTACAGATTAATAGGTTTCATTTGGCAGATTTGTACATGTGCATGAAATACTTTAGTCCTGCTCCTGCTGTTCCTCTAGTTCCACCCTCCCCCAGCTTCCCCTTTGTGGGGAGGGTTGGATGTGTGTAATACATTTTGATCACATGCGCCTATTGTCTTTATACCCTGTCTTTCTTCCCTACCTTTAGTCCAATAATAGACTCTATTCTCCTTTTTGTAATTTTTTTAGATTCTACATATTAGGGAGAACACAGAATATTTGTCTGAATCTGTCTTACTTTGGTTCAACATGATAATCTTTGTCTCTCTCCATTTTTCTACAAATGACAGAATTTCTTTTCTTTTTCTTTTTTTTTTTTTCTGAGACAGAGCCTTATCCAGGCTAGTTCTGAACTCACCATGTAGCTTAGGCTGGCCTTGAACCCTCAGCAGTCCTCCTGTCTCAGCCTCTCGAGTACTGGGATTATAAACATGTGCCACCATGCTCAGCTTATTTGGTGCTGGGGAATTGAACCCAGGGCATTGTGCTTGCTTAGACAAGTGCCTTAACTGCTGCGCTATTCTTCTAGCCCCCAAATTTCATTCTTTTTTGTAGATGAACAATACTCCAGGGGCACCTAGGCTGGTTTCTTATCTTGGCTATTGTATATTAGGTTGTAATAAACATGAGAATGTGAGTGTCACTGTGTGGTACTAACTTTGATTCCTTTGGTTGTATACCAAGGAGAGGTACAGCTGGATCAAATGGGAGATTTTTTTGTTGTTGTTTGAGGAACTTCTGTATTGATTTTTACAGGGGCTGAACTAATTTGCATTTCCACAGGAGAATAGAAAGGTTCCTTTTTTTCTGCAAACCCTCACCAATGTTTATATATATATATATTTTTTTCTTTTTTCTGAGATTTTGGGTGTATACCACCATGTCAGTTATTCTGTGGTGCTAGGGGTTGAACCCAGGGCCTCACGCTTCCTAGACAAATGCTCTAATCACTGAACCAGAACCTAATCCTGTTTTTTGTATTCTTGCTGATGGATAATTAGATGGAATTTCAGTGTAGTTTTGATTTGCATTTTGCTCACAAGTCTTTTTTTTTATTTTTTTCAGTCTTGGGGATTGAACCTAGGGCCTTAACATTGAGTTTAACATTAATATCCTCAAAACAAAGAAATAAACCTGCCAATTTTATTTTTAATTTTAAGACGGGGTTTATGTTGCTAAAATGCCTAGGCTAGGTTTAAACGTGCGATCCTTCTGCCTCAGCCTCCTGCTTGCCAGAATTACAGACATATATGACTGTGCTCAGCTATGTATGAATTGTTTCTCCTTTCTGGCTGCATGTAGTACCCCCCGCCCTTCCCCCCCACCCCCAGCCACTCCTGGGGCATGCTAGGACCTTCCCTGGCCCAAGCCTAGCCTCATGCTATCCTCACCCTGACCTGGGGCCTATTACTTGATGTGGATTTTGAGCCACTGACCAAACTGACAGGCCCAGTGCCTTTCCTACTGTGCTTATTCTGCAAATGTGACTGTATGAGTTTTGTATAAGGAAATGTTTTTATTTATCTTGGTAAGTATCTAGAAAAATATTGACTATTCTAGCTTGTTTGGGTCATAAGGCAAGAGTATGTTTAACTTTAGAAAAAACTACTTGTTTTTTCAAGTAGTAAGACTTAATCTTTTATTTTTAGCTAATTTAATAATTGTATAATGGTTTCTCATTGTAGTTTTGTGTTTTTTATTCACCACTTATAAGTAATGGCATTAAGCATTTGTTCTTGTGCTTATTGGTCACTTACATATGTTCTTTTATAAAGTGTCTTTTAAAAATTTATTATTTGGAAACAGGGTCTCGCTCTGTAGCCCACACTGGTCCTGAACTCACTATGGAAACCAGGCTGGCCTTGAATGCAGGGCAATCCTCCTGTCTCAGCCTCCTAAGTGCTATGATTACAAGCGTGCATCACCACGCCTGGCTTATGTGGTGCTGGGGAATCAAACTTGGGTACTTGGTGCTTGCTAGGCATCTGCACATAAGGAGTTTGATTTCTTCTTTTCCTATGCATATTCTCTATATTCCATTCTCCTTCCTGATTGCTCTAAGTTTCCCAACATTATGCTGAATAGAAGTGGTGAGAGTAGACACCTTTGTCTTGTTTCTGATTTTAGGGGAAATGCTTTCAGGTTTTCCCCATTTAGGATGATGTTGGCTGTAGGACTGTCATAAGTTGCTTTTATCAGCATGAGGTAAGCTCCTCCTACACCTATTTTCATCAGATTTTTTTTTAATCAGGAAGGGATGCTATGTTCTGTCAAAGGCTTTTTCTGCATCTATTGAGATAATCATGTGATTTTTGCCTTTTATTTTGTTAATATGGTGTATTACATTAATTAATTTACAAATGTTGAACCAGCCTCGCATCCCCCAGGATGAAGCCAACTTGGTCATGATGTATATTTTTAATAACTTCTTGCATTCTGTTTGGAGGTATTTTATTAAGGATTTTTGCGTCTATATTCATTAAAGAAATTGGCCTGTAATTTTCTTTTTTTTGTTGGTTCTTTGTCTGGTTTGGAGATTAAGATGATACCTGCTTCCAGGAAGGAGCTGGGCAGTGTTGTCTCTCTTGCAATTTTTTCCCCCACTTTATTGATATGTATTAGTGCAAGATTTAAGGTTTACAATAAAGTTGAGGATTTTGTGCACATACATATCTTGTCAAGGTGACAAGGACTTTCCCACTCTCTTTTTGTCCCACCCCCGACCCTACCCTTCCTCCCTTTCCCACCCTACCTCCCTGATTCACTTTGTTTTTCGTTTTAAGTTCCATAAGAGTTGTGATCTGGGTCTCTTATATCAGAGAGACCATTGGATGTTTCACCTTTTGCTTCTGACTCACTTCACTAAGCACGATGTTCTCAAATTTCTTCTATTTGCCTGCAAAAGCCTCCACGCTGTTGGACTTTATAGATGCATAGTATTCCATTGTGTATAAATACCACAGCTTGTGTATTCATTGGTCTGTTGATGGGTATTTTGGTGACTTCTAGATTTTAGCTATTGTTAGTTATGCTGCTATGAACATGGATATACATATGTCTCTGTTATATGTTGTTTTGGCCTCTTTTGGATACATTTCCAGGAGGGGTGTCGCTGGATCGAAGGGGATATTTATTTCTAGTCTTTTGAGAGATCTCCATACTGCTTTCCAAAGTGGTACGAATTTACATTCCCACCAGCAGTGCAGGAGAGTTCCTTTTTCCCCACAGCCTCGCCAGCATTGACTGCTATTTGACTTGTTGATATGGGCCATTCTCTCTGGAGTGAGATGGTATCCGTTGTTTTGATTTGCATCTCTCTCATGGCTAGAGATGTTGAACATCTTTTCATGCACCTATTGGCCATTTTAACTTCTTCCTGAGTGAACTGCCTCTTCATTTGTCCACTTTTCAATAGGATCCTTTATTTTGGTAGGCTTACTTTTCTTCAGCTCCCTGCATATTCTAGTTATGAGCTTCCTATCTGATCTCTTGTAGTTTATGAAAGAGTCAGAGTATATGTGCTGCCAGAGTGAGAACTTTAGGAAAGAGACTGAGAAGTTTTGGCGCTTACTCTTCCATGAAGTTCTGACAGAATTCTATAGTGAATCCATCAGAACCTGGGATTTTCTTTGTTGTTAGATCTCTATTCCTGCCTCAATTTCATCCCTGGTTATCACTCTATTCAGGGTTTTTATGACTTCTTGGTTCAATTATGATACCTCCTATGTGCCTATGAATTTATCTATTAATGGGTTCTGGAATTTATTGAAATGTAGGTTTTCAAAATAATTCTGATAGCTCTTTGGATTTCAATAATTTCTATTGGATTTTACCTTCTCTATTTAAAATTGCATTGACGTGGATTTTTTTCTTTCCTTGTTTTGGTGAGTTTAGCTAGAGGTTTATCAATTGCATTTATTTTTTCAAAGAACCAACTCTTTGATACATTGATTTTCTTTTTTTTTTGAGACAGGGTCTCACTCTGCAGCCCAAACTGGCCTTGTACTCTTGTGATCCTCTTCTCTCAGCCTCCCAAGTGCTGGAATTACTGGCATGAGGCCCCATGCCCAGCTTTGATATTTTTGTTTTTTAGTTTCATTTTTTCCCCCATTTTATTGATATGTATAAGTGCAAAATTTAAGGTTTACATTGAAGTTGAGCATTTTGTGCACATATGTATCTTGTCAAGGTAACAAGTACTGTCCCACTCTCCTTTTGTCCCTCCCCCAACCCACCCCTTTACCCCTCCCCATCCTACCCCCCTGGTTCACTTTGTTTTTCATTTTAAGTTTAATTTAGCTTCAATTTCAATCATCTGTGCTCTGATTCTTGTAAATTCCTTTTACTTGCCTGTGAGTTTGGCTTGTTCATATTTCTCTAGGACTTTGAGCTGTATCATTGGATTGTTTATTTGAGATTGCTTTGTTTTTTTTCATGTGTGCATTCGTTGCTAGGAATTTCCCTCTTACTACTGCTTCCGTTGTGTCTCATAGATTCTGGTATTGTGTGCTTACATTGTCACTTCACTTTAGAAATTTCTTTATTTCTTTCCTGGTTTCTTCTGTGATTCACTGCTTGTTCTATCATTTATTATTTAGTCTCCATGTATTTGCATAGTTTCTGTAGCTTCTTTTGCTGTTCATTTCTGCCATTACACTATGATCTGGAAGTATGCAGGGAATGATTTCAATTCTTTAGTACTTATTTAAGCATGTTTTATGCCCAAGGATACGGTCTCTTTTGGAAAAAGTCCCATGTGATACTAAGAAAAAGGTGTATTCTCTTGAAGATAGATGGAATACTCTGTTGATATCCATTTGTTCCACGGTGTGATTTAGTTCTGACACTTCTTTGTTAATTTTTTGTATTGCTGACCTCTGTATTTGTGACAAAGGGGTATTGCAGTCCCCCAGTATAACTGTATTGGGGGTGTTTAAACTTTGAAGTCTAATAGTTTCTATTTTATGTAATTGGGTGTGCCGACATTGGGTGCATATGTCTGCAATTGTGAGCATGTTCCATTGGACTGTTCTCTCTACTGGTATATAGCATATAACTTTGTCCCTTCCAATCTCAGGCTCCTACTTGGTTGCCCTCTTGGCTGGAAGTCTCTCTTCTTTTTTTAATGTAGGTACTTACACATTTCCTTTCAAGTACTGCTTTCACTGGATCCCAAAAATCTTCTTTGGGCAATTTTTTTTTCTTATTTGAGACAAGATCTCACTCTGTAGCCCAAACTGCCCTTCAACTCATAGCAATTCTCCTGCCTCAGTCTCCTGAGTGCTATAATTACAGATGTGCACCACCATGCCCTGGTAGTTTTTATGTGGTGCTGGGCTAGGACCATGCACATGGCAGACCAGTGATCTAACCACTGATATATGCTTCCAGCCCCTCTAATTAAATTTTAAATAAATTCATGGTAAGTACAAATAAAACAGAAAATTCAGGAATTTAAAAAAGATTTTCACCACTATTTTTGATAACAGAAAAGTTTTATATTTTCTCATGAAAAAACTATTAAAATAAGAGTGTGAATGAACCCACATTAGGATTCACATTCCAGTAAATCACTGTTCTAGCCTCAGTCTGCTACAAATGCAAAAAAATTTGAGTTTTCTACCTAGAAGTTTATAGGAAGTTAATACACAATTCCTAGTTCTATTAATTGAGCATAAGTATATCGAAGAATTAACGATAAAAGGCACTTTGTGTTCTACAAAGCACATATACCACAAAAACTAAATTACTTATAATAAAGAACTTACTAGAATTAATTTCATTTGTCATTTTGGATTTTTAAGACTACTAGAGAAATGAATGGTACAAAACTCAAAAAAAGTATAAACATTTTCTAACTTTTAGTATTTTTCTGTATTATTATTATTACTATTATTTGGTGGTGATGGAAATGGAACTTTGTGCCTTTGCATTATGCTACATCCCCAGATCATCTTTTGGTTTTGATTTTTGAGACAGGGTCTCCCTAAGCCACTAAGTAGCCCAGGCAGGGTTTGAGCTTGTGATCCTCCTGCCTTAGCCTACCAAAGTGCCAGGATTATAGGGTTCCACAGCTGGGGCTGGCCAAGTAGGTTAAATTAGTATAAACTTTTGGGGTAGTTGTTCTTTTGACTTTTATACAGATTGAGGCCAGCCCAGTGATTTATTGGACTGTGAATTCTAGAATAAGAGTAGGAACCCACTTTTCCCAGGTTCTCATGGTATCCAATAGGATCTATGTCACCTGCTAGGACCTGCACCTCATTCAGGGCCTGCAGTGGATTCCCCATCTGGACCTTGTCTAACTGTCCTTAGGCCATCCTGGGTATATCTGCACAGCTTCCCTGGCAGGGGAGGAAGGAGGATGACCATGTTACTGGGCTTGTCCCTCAGTCTAGAAACTTTTACACTTTTGGGTACTGTGTCATGATGTGCTCTCTGGGCGCTGAAGAATTGGGTCCTGGGGGATGCACTTACCACAACTGGCTATAGCAGCTCTTTCTGGGCCTGACATACAAGACTCCACTTGAGAAATGGTTTAAGACAGCATGGCCTCCCTCACTTGGGCCTGGTTTCTCACTCATGTGCTGCATTGACTGAGCCCGCTCAGTCATCAACTGGGCACGAGAGGGAGAGTGCGGATTCAAGAAACACACACACACACACACACACACACACACACACACACACACACACACACACACACACACACACACACACACGGACCTCTGCAGTGGCAAAAGGACGTTTTATTCAAAACACTTCTCCTTATATATACTGGGCTTGTTTACTTCTCTTCTAAGGTAGAGACAATCAGCACAATTATGTCAGAGCGCAGGCAGTACACATCTAGGTTGAAGGACAACCAATTCACATCACAAAAGCATTCCATTCCAAACCAAATGACTTCCTCATCTTCGTAACAAAGAAGGTTCCATTCTGCAAGAACACTTGTTTCCACTCAGCCATAAATCAACTATAACGAATCTCATGGACCCTGACACTGCATATCAGAGGCTTACAGAGAAGTTCAACTGGCAGGACAACTCACTGATGGGAAGCCATGTGGAGCCTCTGCTGGTCATCTGTAGGAAGTATACAGGCCCCAAGCAGGGGCCCCCAGAAGATTGCTCAGCCAGCTGGGGACGCACCTGCCTCAAATAACTTCCTGAGGGTAAGAGCAAACCCAAGACCCAAGAAGAAGAGTAGGAATCTAAAGGGAGGTCATGAACTAGTTCACTGCTTTGTGGGGCAGTAGGAATGATGGTTTTTTGGTGCATCCACCCAAGTAGGCTTTTTTTTCACTTTGGGACAGGCATCTACCTACCCACTGCTCTGTGATATCTGCTTGAATCTCTTAACAGACTGGGTTCCCTAGCTCATCTGGACCATCACAAAGGCACTGGCTTGTGGCTGACTCCCAT